>WAAE01010282.1:0-26015 GCA_013400495.1 Nicator chloris
TATGTATTTCTTACTAGCAGAGCCTTGGCCATCACTTGCAAATAAAATTAATTTCTATTTCAAGGCACTGAATATCCAGTTCAACATAAAAAAAAAGATAAAACTTCAGTGAAGACAGTAGCACAGTCCTGCACCATAGTTGAATTAGTGTCAATGATGGACATCTTAAACAAAATTGCTCTCTTAAATTTGTCACGAGCTTCAATTAGAAATACAAGCAACTTTAAAATTGGAGAATGTTTGTAATTACTTCATAGAGGAATTAATTTACAACACTTTGCATTGATGACTCATTTTGCTTGAAAAGTGAATTAAAAGTGGACACCATCACAACATAGCACAAAATGTAGCACTGTTGTGGAGCAAAAGGGAGTAATCTACTAGAAATTGACTTTTTTATTGGGTAGCTTTTTATTCTGGTAGAAGTAGTTATAATCCTGCTGCAGGAATCTAATGTTTGGGAAAAAAAATCCTGATGAAAAGGTGTCATTTTCTAGAAAATACTAATTTTTTTTTAAACTCCAAAGAAACACATTTAAATTTCTGGGATATGCCTGAAACATATTTAAAACATCAAATCCACTCAAACTATATTATAACACATCAGTCCCCAGGGAAATGAAAACATGTCTTCTGGTAAATGAGCATTAAATCTTACCTCCAGTATCTGTCAGCTACAAAGAAGTATGTTTTTCCTGTGGTTTCATCATTGTAAGCTGCATTAACTCTTTTAACAGTCTTCGGGAACCCAAAGCGATAGATTGGTTTGGGATAGCCAGGTAGAACGTCAAAGCCCCTGATGACCCAATATTTATCCTCTGAAAAATATGAACAAGTTTCATTTGGTTTTGCTATTTACAAAAAGCAAATGAAACTTGTGTTTTAGATGTCTGGAAGACAACGTGTCTAGATGTCAGTTTTATTCCTTTCAGTTTACTGCTTCAGAAAATGTTTCTAATTCTTACACTGGGACCAAATAATGAAGACAGGGGAATTGGTTTTCCTTTTTATGAATAAAACATTAGAATCATGAGGTGTGTTGGATAGAATATTTCCCTGAATTTAAAAGAAATGAATATAAGGTATTTTTCTGGATAACAGCTTGGGGAGGGCTGGAGGTTGATGAGTTAAACCATTGACCTTGGACTGGGATATTGAATTTGTTAAATTCCTGTAATATGCTATTTGATTATAGAGCCATATAATATTTTCAAAACTAGGCAATGTGCATCAAATTAAACTATTAAGGAAAGCACATATCTAATCAAAATGCTTTGGTAATTTTAGATGCAATTAACATATTTATATATGATAACAGATCACGTACTATTGAATGTGCATACTTAATTTATTTGAGATATTTAAAGGGTATTTGAGACCTTGAAAAAGAAGGACTGATTGTTAGTTCAGTGAGCAATTTTCGTCTCACACTACATTTTTTTCACCAACATATTTTTGCTTTTTTGTTCAAAAGATAACAAATTCTAGTAAGGATATCAGTAACTGTAGCCTTAAAATGCCTGTATTTGTCAATTGAATTCAGTAAAAATCCTTCTGCACAAAGTGAAGTGCTGTTACCTGAAGAGAACTAGACCTGAAGAAGGGTAGCTGCTTTCATAACTTGTTTTTTCAGGGCACTATTTATAACAGAGGGGAAATTTTTCTAGATATGACCTCTGGATATCTGTTACAGCAATATGATCATTTGGTAATTATTTTAAGAATTGTAAGATTATCTGTTCTACTTCCTTAAAAACACTTCTGTAACTGCACAGTTTGTAAGAAAGAGGAAGTAACAGGTCAGAAAAAGTGGAGACTTTCTGATTTAATTACCTTTAAAAATTGTAATTTCATCTGTCTCGACGTTTTCATAAGCAGCTTGAATTCCTGATGGTAACCTTGGCCAGAACAGTGAGATAAAATCGAGCTCTGTCTCTGTCCTTGCAGGGTGCTTGCGCAGCATGTATCTGTTTTAAACAAAATTTAAGTCATAAAATGATTCCACTTCTACCAAAAATTCAAAATAATTATTATAGCTTCTGGAGTACAACGGAGGGGAGATACGAATACTCCCGTCCATTGAGTGTAAAAGAAATCTAGAGCAAAGGCATTCATAATTTTTGCACTTCAAATATGTGCTAAAAATTAAGCAAATTGAATATAAGACCTTCTAGTTCTCTGTAGGGCAATAATGCTCAGATATCCTTCTCCCTGGCGCTGCTTTCACTTCTGTCCCTGCTCCTGTACTGAAGATGAGTGGGGGACCCATGGACACATTGCTAACAGATACATGAGTGCTCTTGCTTTGCTGCTTATTTGAATCAATTTCAGAGATAAGTGTGTCAGTGGTGGGCACAGTGATAGAACAGTTGGAAAACAACCTACAAGCTCCTGTCACCTTCCGTGTTCTTGTCGAATGGGGCTCTTTGGATTAACGATCTGAGAATTATCTCCTAGTGCTTCTCTTTGTATTACAATCCAAAAGGACCGTTTTGCCTCATGGATTTTTTTAAAATTCTTTACTGAATATTTTAAAGAAATAACATATATGTTTATTGTTGTTACCTGCCCTTGAAGAAGAATATTTCTCCACGTAGGGTAGTAATAGAATCAAACGTCAAATTTGGGTCACAAGCTTCTGGAGTTATGGGTCCTGTTGGCTGCACAGCAGCATTAGACCGTCCTGTAGGATGAATATTTATCATTTAGTGAGGAGAAATATAAGGAGAGGGTTCAGAAGGTCTCTGAGGACCCAGAAAACATGTTTTATATAAAATGAAAAAGGATATAATTTTAAAGTAAGAGTCTGTCATTAAATGCAGATTTCTAATGTTGATAAAACAAGTTGTATTCATCTTTTCCAAAATGAGATTTTCACAGAAGTGAGTTTTCTCTCTTTTGTTATCTATTTTTCAGAAACTGTTAAACTTCTCATTTTGGTGGACTATTAAATACCTTCGTTTTACCACTTACCAGCCTCCCAAATATATACATTAAATAAATACATGTTTTCTTACCATAAATGGCCTGAATTCCATCAATGTCATCCTGAGGAAGAAGGAATTCATCGGGGTCGGTGTAGGAGTAAGTTGGATACATCAGTGCTCCAGGATCATTTGAATGAGACAGACCCAGCGAATGGCCAAGCTCATGGGCAAGAACAATGAACAAATTGTAGCCTGCAGCATGAAAACCATATGGAACAAGATCAAATCTCTTTCAATACTCAGCACAATTGGCTAAATGGGAAACACTAGAGGTACAAGAGAGACTGTAAGTAATTCTATCATCATAACAACACAAAAACATTGGTACAGAAGAGATTTATGAGTAAGTAAAGAATGTCTGGCCTTAATTGTGTTCTCATTGTCGTTTCTCTAGTGTCTTTCTGTCTTAAACGAGTTGTTTCCCCTCCTATCACTGCTATAAACTGCTCACATCAAGGATCATGTCCATGGTGAGAGACTGTTGGCAGTAATCCAACAGAAAAAAGAACTTCTAAACAAACAATGAGATTGCAGTTTCAGTGATTCTTGGAACACCCTAGTTAGCACTAAACTTTCAAGTGCTAGGTTAGGGAAAAGAAAGAATTTGCCTTCAGAAGTCTACCAACAGATTTCCCTGTATCTAAGTTTTAGCTTTCCTGTGAGCAAAAAGGTGTTTTAAAGTGCTGACCTTAAAATCATTAGAAACCCTTATGATGTAAATATTTGTATGATATTATAAATGCCACTATGATCTACGTATCTATTTCCTTCAAGTTCATGCCTAAAAGTGGCAGTAAAAAACAACAACAAAGAAAGGGCTAGCAATTATAAATTAAAAGCTTGGTCCCTTTTCCTCACTTTTCTGCCTGTAGTCAGCCTCATGAAATGCTAAACATCACATGAAGTAAGACTGTATGAGGTTCAAACTTTATAGATTCAGTTACAAAAGCTTACCTCTTCCATCTTTTGTCCAAGCTTCCTCCTCATCCATGTGCACATCTCCACCAATGCCTTCACCAGGCTGGAATGCGTGAGCCAGCTGTCCATTGGGACCATCAAAAGGAGAATTGTCCCGGTGGTCTAAAATGAAGAGGTAAAAAATTAGTTAAAATCCTAAATTACCTCTATAACTTCAGATAGGTATTTAATATCCCCCATTATCACTGTTACCTCTATAAGCAAAAGAGATCATTATATCTGCTTCTTTGTCCTCAACCTTTTGGAATGTCAATGGTGTCACATTGCTCCAGACACTGAGAGCTTTTCTGATTGCTTCGTCTACATCAGCTCGTCTCATCTTTGGGGTGTAATTCAAAATCCTGCAAAGAAAACCCAACTCACAATAATTGTTTAGAAAATAGTTGAAATTTCAGCATTTTAGCTGAAATATAATTACTTGTAAAAAAATCAAAAATCTTGGACTTCATGAATGAAAATTAATTAAGGTTTTATTTTAGATACTGCCTTCTAAAATATCTGTCTTCCAGAAATCACGGAATCATTCATATATGGCATAATATGATTCCTTCAAACCCCCTACCCCAAAGTTGGTGTGCTAGATTTATATGGTTTTGAACCAGATTAGGAGAGATTACCTGTATGTCAGATTATTTCTTTTCCATTTAGGATTTCCTGGTGTGAACATGTATTTCTCTACATCAGGTACACCACATCTGGGTTTTCTCATCACCTCCAATGTGTCAAGATCAGGTTTTCCAGTCACTTCTAGTCCAAAGAACGACTGCATTTCCTTGAGCTTTGCAGTAAAGGCGTTTTTACCACCACTTCTTACATGGGGATGGTGATCCTTTTGAAGGTCATAGAAATTCTGTAGATAACTCTGAATCAGTTAAAAAAAAAAAAAAGAAAAAAACCCCATTTTCAGTACTAGTTTTGGTCACACTTAAAATTTTCTGAGTAATCTTAAACTATTCCCATATTGACATGTTGTGTGTTTACCAGGACCAACAACAGCCTCTTTTCTTCAGTACAATTTTCCTATGGCTTTCTGAATTTGTTGTTTCACTGATTAAATATATCAAGAAATGTCTTGAAAATCTAATATCTACTACTAATAATTAATTGTACATTATTTACTGTGCTCAATTACTCTAACAACAAAGCTTACAAGGAGCTTAACTGGTCTCATTCAAGGAAATTGGGGCTGGCAGTGAGAATCCACAGAGCCAGGACTCCCACCGAAGCAGGTGACTACTGCTAGATAGTCAGACTTGGTGAATCATGCCTTTTATTTTTAGCTACACGATTCTAGAAACTCAGGCCTTCCTACTGAATTTCAAGAATTTTGTCTACAACAAATCATGTTGTGTCTATGTGAGTTCCCTTTTTTCCAAAATATTCTACAAGAGATCTCTTCAGCCAAAACACAGAAAAACATGCCTGCTTCAATCAAGTTTCCTTCCTTATATTATTCAGACCAGTCATATCACAAGTTTCAAAGCATATTCTGAAATGTAAATTGCTGCTGAGTTTGACTGTTTCTGCTGGAACTCATGCCTCAGTAGTTTTGTTATTACTTTACTGACAACACCAAAAGTGAAGAATATAATATTCAGATGACTTCTGGGTAAATAAGTTCCACATAATTTTCACACATTTTCTAGGCTGATAGGAAAAACTTTCTCTTAAAACCTCTCCAAAATGAGACATCTTTAGTTTCCACCCATATTCTGTGAATTGTAATTATAGTTATCTCTCAGAATACCTTATGTTTCCCCTAGACAGGCACTGAAAAAATTACTTACCTCTACAAGCTGTAGAGTTTTTCCTTCATCTTCTGCTTCTGGAGCCACGGGAAATGCAGAGGAGACGGCCGCATATAGTGACAGGAGAATTGCAAAGGTCTTCATCCTCATCTAAGGTTGTCTGCCTCAGTTTCACTCGAGCTACTGAGCACACTTCTCAGCTGTGTTTATATAGCTTATAGTAATTCAGTGACAGCCTGACTCATGCTGTATAATATCCTCTGATTAGTAAAAATGATGCATAGCAGTTGCATCATCAGGTAGTGACACAAGGTGTTTAACTAATATTACTATCCTTATTTTGCCCAAGTCTTCTGGTTTGGGCAATTTTATAGCATGTTTAGCAAGTAAGGAAATGTTTTTCAGGTAAACTGTGGAGCTACTTTTTATATGGGTTTTTTTGAATCATGAATTTAGACTATTTATGGCACAAGGTTTTGACCAGTTGAAGAAATGATGAGAAATAACATTTAAGAGCAACAGAATATATTGTATGATAATTAAAATATATCACATATCCTACATATGATTTAATCTTAAGCAGACTATATCATATTATGTAGCAATATGTAATAGCAAGATACAAATGACAGTACAAAGAGCCAGTCTTGCCTAGGATTAACCAGCAGCATAACTCCAGGAAGCGTGTCATCTAACAGTTATCTAACAGTTCTATCTAAAACAATCTTATGATGTTATCAGGAATGCTAAAATGATTCAACGTTTTTTTACTGATATTAACAGTTTTGGTCATCCTGCTGGAATGCATAATCTGGGTTCTCATTGGTATGGTAAGTAACATTTCTACTCTTGCCAGCATGGATAAGGTCTCAGCTGCAATAGTGTGTTTCGATTTAGGAAGAGTGAAATGATGAGAGGAAAAGACACCATGAGAGACAACAAGAATTTTCATCAGTGTGGAAAAAGAAGATTAAAATAATCATTTTTTACCCTGTGTTCACTGTCTCATAGAAGGAAGAGTGAGAGGAGCCATGATAAAAGCTGGTAAATATAAGGAAGTATTTAAAAAATTTAGCAGCCTCCAATCTCCAAGACCCTAGTGTGGTCTTAAACAGCAGTGATTGAGTTTAGACATGAGGTTTGGGATTCAATTGTCTGAACATTGTTGTTATTTGAAATTCTGTAGGGAATCACGCCAGATGTCCAGTTGCCCTGGAAGGATGCAGGTC
Source organism: Nicator chloris (assembly GCA_013400495.1). Lineage (NCBI taxonomy): Eukaryota > Metazoa > Chordata > Aves > Passeriformes > Pycnonotidae > Nicator > Nicator chloris. The sequence continues at coordinate 6,943 of WAAE01010282.1, forward strand.
TCCATAGCTCCTGTGCCATGGCAGCCAGCCCTGGGTGGGTGTCTGAAGTGTAGGCAAATGAGTAATGAGGTGGAATCTGCTTTAAGTGTTTTGTTGTGTAGATATCTGTAATTGTTTAGGTCTCCAAGTTCTCATTTGGGACAACGAATACTAGAGAGTGACTCAACTGACCACAAGACATGGACTTCTAGATGAGAAGAATTGCTCTCCATACTACATTGACTGTATTGGCCAGGTCCCCAACAGTGATAAGAGAAGTTTAAATATCTTGGACTGTAGACTCCTAAACTGAGGAAAACATTTCTAACTGCAAGCATCAGAGTAATTTGCCTGAAGGGCATGTGTGTTTGCTAACTCTGCAGGCTGTCAAGTACAGGCTGGACATCTTTCAGGATGGTTTTAATATATCTGTCCTTACTGGAGGTTAAGACCCTCCCTGTAAACTTTAAAAAAGAAACAGTAAATGTTAATGTGAGAGGGAAAAATACAAATAAATATCATTATTTTAATTATGCTGGGAAAATCTTCATTGACTTTCCCAAATATCATGAAAAATAATATATTTAATATAAGATGCTACATTCACTGTAGTGTATCACGCCCTTATTACATCTAGGTTCAGCAGATCTTACACCACTCCTGGGAAAAGTAAATTCCCTTATACCTTCCAATGTGAGTCACATAGCTTGCCTGGAGTGATTGGTTGAAGTTAATGCAGGACACTTCAAAAGCAGAAACTGGGATTTGAAATGGCTAGCAAAAGAATTCCTCAAAAGGTACAGCTGTTGTAGACTAAAGAAATTCAACTTCATCGTTCATAGTCCAAGGAAACTTAATTACTAGGTATTCTTACTCCACCTTGATTCAGATATGTACAAAAAGAATTTTGTGTGTCGGATACTTCTCCAAAGACTTGGCTACCACTCAAAGGATTTTGAGATGTGTGAAATGCTGCTTAACTTCTCCAACTCTGTTTCTAAACTAGTATTACGACCCTGTAAATTTTTCTCCTTCCTGTGTTTCTTTAGGATGGTTAATATAGTTCATAGATATAGATTCAATATCTTCATTTCTTATTTTTTTCCATAAGAAGTAGTTAACTTCTTATTTCTTCTATCTTTTTTTCCCCCTTTTATTTTCTGAAGGCATCACAGACATGTTTAAGCACATACACTCAAGGAAGAGAAACACATTAATCAGATGCATCTGGTGGCTGAGACAGGAACATAAGGAAATCCTGTGCTGTGGCTTTCACAGAGAATTTCTTCTGCCTTGCAGATTTCTGTATAGGGTCTATGGCCATGTTTTAATGTGATCAAGAGAATACTGAGTTGGGCAGAGGGTCAGAGAGGACTCCTGGCTTTTTTTTCTGACACTTTAAATAACTTTCTAAGGCAGCCAGTGGATGGAGTAGAAAATCCTGGATTCCAGCAGAAGCTGTGGGAACTCTGTGCATTTGAGGAGTGAAAACCTTTAAGCAGCATCAGGAAGAGGAAACAGAAGCAGTGGCATCCCCCCATCTTGGGAATTTCCATGGTGTTGGGGTACAAAGTCATGTCCCGTTTCACCATCTGCATTGACTTCCTACTGCGTGTGCTCCGGCACAGCTCCCTTGAACCCACACTCAAGGGAAGGACAGGTTTCTGTCATCTGCTTTCCCATGGTGTGGCAGCTAGCACAACACCACCTTCTCCTCAAGCACTTGCCTTCAGACAAAGGCTCAAATCCCAACAGAAGGAGACATGAATATGCCAAAATGAAACTGAGACCTCCACAGAGGAGGAGGTCTCATGAGACTTGTTACTGAGTGAAAAACTGGTGTCTGCACAGTTCCTCATTTTTCTTGCAGGACCATGGTGTTGCACCTGCATTTGACTGACGCTGTCCTGGCCTCTCAGCAAAGCAAATTTCCAGTTATTTTTCCTTTGTGAGTGGCTCTATCCTGTCTGGGGGATCTCAGTGAGAGCCTCTGGGGTGAGGCCAGGTCTGGAGGGCCCTGTGTCATTGGTGCTGTGACTGAAAAGACACCAGGGTGCACACAAGTCCATTGGGCACATATGTACCTGCTGGGGTACAAGCACAGCCTCACTGTGGGATCTGGGGTCAGGGAGCTGCAGCAACCTTAGGTCTATCAGGGTACCAGATCTGGACAACTCCAAACACACTGTCCCTGCCTGAAGTTTGTTTAACATCACAGAAATTTAGAATCATGGAATGGTTTGGATTGGAAGAAACCTAAATGGTAATCTTGTTCCAACCCCTCTACCATGGATAGGGACACCTTCCACTAGACCAGATTACTCAAATTACCCCATCCAACCTGGTCTTTAACTCTTCCAGGGATGGGACATCCACAACTTCTGTGGCAACTGTTCCAGTGCCTCACTACACTCCAAGTAAAGAACCTCTTCCTGAGATTTAATCTAAATCTCTTGTATTTTAATTTGAAACCACTTGCCCTTGTCCTATCACTATCTGCCCCTGTAAAAAGTCCCTAAGCCTCTTTCTTTTAAGTTGTTCTTAAGTACTGGAAGCCCACAATGATGTGTTCCTGAAGCCTTCTCTTCCCAGCTCTCTCAGCCTGTCCTCATAGCAGAGCTGTTCTAGAGCTGCTTACATGGAAAATCCCCATGTAATCAAAGGAGAGGGGGAAACTCTACACTTACCTATCCCCAACAGCTCTTCAGAAGCAGCTCTTGTCTGGACCAAATGCATCAGTGCCTCACTCACCCTGAATCACCCTGCTAGGTCTGGTACCCCTCTGCTAAGCCATTGCTGAGGAAGAGAAGGTGGCACTGATGTTAAGCCAATGCATTCAAGGGTTTTTCCAGTGTCCACCCAAGCAGTACAAATGTGTGTCTCCCTGTATTGGCAATAATCTTGTTTTATTTTTATTTTTATTTTTCTTCCTCAGGAAAACTGCACCATTGTTCCTTGTGTTGAGACAAGAGGCCTCAAAATGTCCCTTTTCTAGGGACATTACTGACTGCTAGGACTCTACTGACTGCTCCTCACTTTCTAGGTCTGCACAGGAATGTAAGCACTGCCAGAGGTCTGCCCAGCATTGTTTCCCTGTTCAAGCAGTAACTGAAAAAGAGGTTTAGGCAGAGGGGTTAAGAGGAGACATATTTCCCAGTCAGAAGAATTTCCCACCCTTGAACAATTTTCTGTCTCAGTGTTTTTGATTTACTTTGTACCTCACTTTCCTTGGGCTTGGATTTGACTCCTGAAGCTATTTCCCCCTCTCCCCTAGCTATCTCTGGTAACATGTTCTAATGACTTCTACCCACACCCCAGAGTGAATAACAAAAAAATAAATTCACACTGTGAATCATTGTGGGGTTTCCCTAAATCAAGTCACTCATTACAAAATTACTGTAGAAAAGGAAACATTGATTGGTAGTTATGTAATTTTAATGTTACAAAAATGAAAACTGGTACCGCATAATTCTAAGAATTGTTTACTGTTACAATTTGTCACAATGTTTGCAACTGCTTTCTCAATAGCAGGTGACACTACAAAATAACCATCATTCCCACAGGAAGTATTTTTCTTTCCATTCTGTGCTCTTATGTATATCCTAATCTTCTAATGTCTTTCCAATCTATTTTTAAACAGCAAAATAAAAAAAATCTTTCTGCAAACCTAGAATAGTATCCTGAAACAAGCTATTTTCCTTGGAGGATGTCACTTTACAGGTGAAGTCTAACGTGTCATAGATGTAAGTCATGTCACTGTGCAGCAATATTCTACTGATTGCCAGATATTTGCTTGAAGTTAGAGGGTTCATGAGGAGTTTGCCCTTAATGAACCAAGTACATATTAATAGTGAGGTGAAACAGCCAAAGGCAAGCCTCCAAATCAGCTGTCTTGAAGTTTGCACAAGCTCAGGGCCTCACGTCACCCAGTGTTAAACATTTCCTTTACAGAATTGCTGCTGGTACTGCTCCAAGGCAATGATCAGTCACTTGGTTTATAAACCAGGGTGCAGTGCTGGGTTAGGAGCACAATTCTATGGTTCAAACCACCCAGAGGTCCAAAGGCCACTGTGATAGGGCTCAGGATGACAGGTGCTGAATCAGTTCTAATTATCCTATTGTAGAAAAGCAATTCAATGTGACCAGTCCCACACTGGGGCAGTGCCTGTGTTACACCTCAGTGACTGGCACAGTCCCAGACGTGGCAGCATCAATGATTTCAGTAAAAGGAGAAGGGAAAGAGTGCCACTTGCCATGCCAAGCACCTGTTTCCTGAACACAGGCAAATCAAATTACATTCTTCATCTTTGCAGTCGGGCTGTTACTTGGGATGGGAATCTGGTCTGTTGTGTCCAAGTCTTGATTTCCCTGATGACAGATAGGCCTTGGGAATGCCCTGCAGAACCAGCATTACCAACTTGAAGCCCTTTGCCTCTAAACTTGGTGGTTATCACACAAGCTGTGCAGATGTAAAACTTGTCCTGAAAGAGGCAGCAAGAAGAAATCAATGTGTCCACACTGATCTACAAACTAAATCTGCATATTTCCTGTGGATCTGCACCATTTGAGACAAACTGCAACTCCTATGTTCCTAGGTTCACAGTCACCCAGTTGGATACATGGCATAAATGCCAAAACATCCCATGAGACAGCTACTGCTTGTGAACCTGCAAAGGCAGTTTTCTTCCTGGCAGCCAGATGGAAGTTCAGAGGCTGCCAGGGAGTAATCTGGAAACAAAGCCTGATCCTTGGCAGTTTTAAAGTATTTTCTCTGTAATATCAATGGCACCTAAGACACGCATCTTTGCAGCTCTGAGTTCTCTTAACACTCTGAACTTACAAATCTGCTGGTTCTGCTACCAAGAAAGGTTTTTGCTTTTTTTTTTTCTCTCCACAGCATTTTCATTAACCAAACCAAACATCTCACTAGGAACAAGTCCCTGCAGACAATATTTAAATGGACTCATTGTAATCTTATTCTGTTCTGCCAGGACTTATCAGTTACCTTTTTCTGGTTTCCTGAGGTGGTAAACTAAGACTTCATACTCACAATTTGTATGACTATCTGTGTGCACAGAAATAGATAAAGAAAGAATTCAAACTAATCAGAAATCATCAGAAAACCCCCAAAGAAGAACTAGTTGGATAAATGTGGAACAGCCAGAAAACTACAAAACAATCATAAAAGGTCTAGGACAAGACAGCTTTGTTCTGAGAGCTATAATCTCATCTGAAAGACAATATTTACAAAAGTTGGATAGACCAGAGCTGGAAGAGATTATCCCATTTAAAGTAACATGATTTCATGCAGTTATTCACAACGGAAATGGTGTGCAAAGCACAGACACCACAGAAGAACATCAGCAGTAGGAACAACAGAAGAAAATTATTCAAACCAGAACAGTTAGAAACTTCCAAAAAGAACAAAAACTCAAAGAAACAAAACAAAACAAACAACAATAAACAGAAAACACTATACAGTGTGAGCCAAGCTGTTCATGCATCTTTTTAACTTTCATTGTTTAACGTTCAAGTTCATGCATCTTTTAAACTTTCATTGTTTTAGCTGAGACCATGGACTGGTTAAGACTTGCAGCTGCAAGACCAATCAATAAGCCGTACCAGAAACATGAAGGAAATACAGGATTGGAAAACAGGAACAGTACAACCAGGCTAATAAGAAAGAAATAAACAACACAAAAATATTTCCTGCTAAATTCAATAGAAACTTTCAAGCTACAGGGCTTGAACCTGCTTCTCTGACCTCGGCAATATCAGACACTGACCAGAGCTACTCATTTCCTTTTCTCGAGGTGCTGTGATTAAAATGAATCATTTTGACTTTAGTTCTACTTGGACAGCAAAGCCTTGTTTGCCACCTCTACAGCAGGTGTGGCAGCAGTATTTGTCTTGCAACACTGACAACCCCATTATACATTTTTGACCCTAATTGAATTCAGATAAAGATTCCTCAGTGGATGAAGTGCCCCATTTGAGTAGCCCTGCTACCGGGGGTTTAAAAATGCATCAGAAAAAAGGTTACATCAAGTGTGTTGAAATATCTTATTGCAATCTTGCAGTACAATTTTATACATAAATAGAGTACAATCCCCTTGTCCCAACAGATCTGGAGAAAATGGGCACAAACTGAAACACTTGAGGTTCCCTCTCAACATCAGGAAACACATTTTTACTGTGACAGTGACAGAACGTTGTCACAGGTTGCCCAGTGAGGTGGTGGTGTCTCTCCTTTGTGCAAAAGCAGTATCCCCAAAAGCCACCTAACCCACTCTAGGTGGGCTTGAGCAGAGGGGGTTGAACATGATAACCTCCAGAGGCCCAACCAACCTCAGTCATTTGGTGATTCTGTGATTCATGGAGAAGCAGAATCAAACAGAACAACTATTTTTTTCTCAGCTTTTTTCCTTTTTGGGGGGGATATTTTTTAATGAGAGAGAGACATTGGGTGCTGGGGGAGATTTTTTTATATGCATGAAAGAAGAGATACCTTCTCTAAGACCTTAGATCTTGCTAGCTGTCCATGTGAATACCTGTGGGCCTCAAGGGAGTGTCCTGTGGGCATCAGGTAGATTATGTCAGCAGTATTGAACAGGCAGCTGGTTCATATCTGCCCCCTGGCTTCAGAGAGCTGTGAGGCTGGCCACAGAGACCATCACAGACAGAAATCATGGAGCACTTGGACAAATATGAAAAGGACTCGTGGCCCCACCCCACCGCTCACCTCCCTCTGGTGAGAGCTTCTGTCCCATGGTGAAGCACCAACATGGAAATACCAACAGTGTGGAGCTGCTCTTAGACACACAGCCCTCCCAGTAGAGAAGCTGCCCTTGTACCTCCTGTATCCCCAGGAACATTCATGTCCCTGTAGCTTGCAGCCATGCTCCAGCTGCTGGCGTTCAGCTCTCTTAAGCTCCTCAGCAGCCAGTCCAGCTTGAAGCTCACCCAAACTCACACAGAGAAAGCTCAACCACACATAAGGTGTGATTTACTGGGAAGACAGGACCAAATGTACAGGGCATGGCCAAAGAAGCAGCTGACTGCAGCCTATTTGCACACAACCAACCCCTCTTATGCACTAATCCCTCTGTTTTCCCTTTCCTCCCCAGTCTATCTTGATCCTTTCATTTCCTTACCTTTGTTCCGGTAATCAACTTACAATAAATTTTCAACATACCCATAGTCCCCTTTGAACATGACAAAACAAATTCTGTAATATGTGCAAATGCTTTACCTGGGATATTGATCCTTATCCCCCCAACCCCCAGGGTGAGGTGATGGGGACCTTCTCATTGACACATGATGGGAGTCCCCCAGCCTATGGGGACTCCCCAGGGAAAACTGGAGAGGAGCAGAGGCAGGTCAGTGGTGTCTGGGTTTCCCTACATGCCAGTGTGCCCCTCTGCTCCTGTGTCTGTGGAAATGAACCTTTGCTCACAGAATGGGTAAGGTTGGAAGGGACAGCAGTAGGGTCATCTGCTCCAACCTCCCTGAGAACACATTGCACAGGAAACGACATATATCAATAAATAGTTTAGGGTGAAATTTGTCACACTTAAATGTAGCCTTCTCTAATCAAGTGTCCAACATAAACTGCCTCTCCAATCAGCTTAAAAAAGAAAAACTTCCACCTCTCAGCACCCCTCAGGCTGGGAGGGATTGCTCTCTGGAACTCCTGTATGTCTCACTGTAACTATGAGCACTAGCTAAGTCTTCTTGCTTAGTTTTGAAATATCTAAAACAGGTTGAAAGGAATCCAAGCTTTAGGAAGAGAAATGCTCTTCCTCATGGACTCCTAGCTCCATGGCAGTGCTCTGTGTTGGGTGATGTATGGCAAGAAGAGTGAAAAGAAGATGGCAGAAATAATAAAATCAATCACAATTTTGTTTCAAAAGTAAAAACCGTGTTGTTGTTTGGTAAGCTAGCCAGCCTGATGTTAACTACATATGTATGTACACATCAATATGTTAAATTCTGTCCTGTTATTTAAAGAAACACAGATTGTGCAGAGACTGATATCTGCTGACTAGTGCTGAAATACCTTTACATTCTATATATTTATATATAAAAAAAGCTTTTCTAGCACAATAACAGTAGATTTTTTCCAACACCATTGCAGATTTCATTTTCTTAACATGGAAACCAAAAGTTTGTCTTCAGGAAGCGTGTAACTCTCTTCTTGTCAAAGTCAAACTCAAATTGCTTTCTTCCACTGAAGAAATAAAGGAAGTCTAGAAAAAAAAAAAACAAACCCAGATGAATTATGATATTGCAGATATAAAGATTAGTACACTTTAACAACATCCTCAAAGAGCTCAAAGCAACCTTTGGATACAATTACACTGCCAACAGCATCTACTCCCAGGTGTAACCTCTGCAAAACATGGCCCAGCAGCATGGAGATACACTCCACAGCAAACCAGCCATGCATGTGCTGCTTCATGTACTTGATGCACCCGACAAGGTCACTCCACAATAGATGTATCCTGTGCATTTCTTCAGTTTAAAGTATCTGCTCTTACACACCAGCGGTGCTGAAGCCCCCAGGAGGGTGCAATTCCAGCCACCTGTGGGTATTGGACAGGCCAGAGTGTGGCACAGAGCACAGCTAGGTGTGAGCAGGTACTTGCTTGATGGGTGCTGCCAGATTCCATGCAGGGAAGGAGGGTCCCTGCCTGGGCTGGTCACATCCACACTGCTATTTGGGAGTGACGTCTCTCAGCACCACGTGTGAGAGTCATTTAGGAGGAAGGAGTAAGATTTGCTATGAAACAATTAACGTGCATGGGTTTGGATGAGCAGCAGATGAGGAGCAAGGAGACAACAGGGAAGCTGTAACATGTGGCATTGTGAATGTATTGAGTCTATTCCAGCATTTCCATGTCTAAGTGACATTCACCCTCCTGCAGGAGAAGCTGGTGCTGACTGTTTTATGTCTGAGGGCCAGGCTGTGACAGGTACACCTTATGTTGTTGAGATGCCGCTGTGTTGGGTGTTGTGTTCATGGTGTGATGTGCACATCAGCATGAATACAGATATATGTCTCCCTTAGAGCTGGCCTTTCCAGACCTGCAGCTCTCACCAAAGGTGTACCATCACCATTTTTCAAGGGGGTAAAGTGAAGCATGGGAGCATTATGCGACTGCTTCAGGGTCTTGTTGGTCATCCCGTGGGTTCTGAGCAACATGTAGAAGTATCTGTCTCTGCCCAAGCACTTTCAGCCCTATTGAGCTTTTCATACAGATTTTAGCAAGGACTGTTACTCACTTTCATGTTGAAAAACAGCATCAATCTTCCCATTAATTCCTGGAAACGCATCTCTTATCAGTAATGGCTTCCTATCCAAAGACTGACTTCTTTTATCATAACTGAGAAAAATTATAAACAAACAGGAGTCAGTGAAACCTGCAAACAACTCATGATTAATTCCTCTCAGCTCATTATCTTCTACCTATCAAGAGATAACCAAGTTCATTGAAGATTTTGTGTCATTTGATAGTGTAGACAGAGACACAATTTGTCATAAATTAGTTATTACTTTATTAACTTCACTGAATGAATTACTTCTATTTACTCCACCTAAGAATATCTAATATTGGAACTGTCACCACAAATCTGTTTTTTATTTTTTCTAAGAGACCATGCCTAAAGGAGTGATAGATAACAGATTATAAAAGATTTCTTTCATGTTATATCTCTGTAAGAAAGGTTTATCAGGAAAAATCTGGACTTTTTCTGACGTTATAAAGTATTTTAAGTCAATTTACTTAAGTTACTTACAGCAAGCTCTTACATTTTTGGTGAAGTGCAGTTTACCTACCAGTGCTGGAACAAGAAGCCTTGTGAAAGCTTTTCCCTTCTATAATTTGCTTAGCAGGAGATTTAATGATCAAACTCTTCATCATTCAAGTTACAAGAGTTTGACCTAAAATGTGGAAGTCTGATCTTCTGCTTAAACTACAGATATGTGGCTGAATAATTACTCTAGGGTGATCTCTGTATATACAGTAGTTTATATACAATTGGGTATTGTGGTGGAAGGAAAGAGAAGTTTTGCTCATCTAAAATAATTCAGGTTATTTACTGCTTCCATTGTAGGAGCACCTCCTTTGGCTGTTAGAAATCTATGTCCTCTAAGACAAACTTGAGCAGTAGGGTTGGGATTGAAAAGAAAAAATAATCACCGTGCACAGCAGATAATTCTTTGCAGCACATGGAATTTATAAGCAACTTCATGAAACTGTTAGTCACTGGAAAGTGAGTTACATTATCCTTCTTACTCCACAGAAACATATTTGATATGTGAATAGTGAACTTCTGCCTGATTTTCTGAGATGGCTTGTGGATCTGTACAATGACTTTTTAACCAAGACAGCTGAATTAAAACATACAATCAAATAAACAAATAAACAGTTAAATGAACTAAAAGGAAAATTAAAGCACTGTTCCACCTCCTTCCAAATATTTTTCCACAGCCAGTTGTGACACTGAAAGAGATCACCAAGAGTGTCTGACTAATGCATCCTAAATCATGACAGGATATTGATCATGTGATTATGTTTGCTTCTATTTAGAAAAATAGCACAGCAAATATTACCTCCAAAATTTGTCTGCTATGAAGTAATAAGTTTTCCCCTCAATTCCATTATAAAAAGCAGCATCAATTTTGGTAACATCTTTTGAAAATCCCAGGGTGTAGAGTTTTTGGGGGTATCCAGGAAGCATGGTATCTCCTCTCACAAGCCAGAATTCATTCCCTGTTAAGAAAAGTTGATAACAACATGTCATGAGTATCTTCTGGGAATGACAAAATCTTTTTCATGAAAGCTGATGGTTACTTGAAAATAATCACCGAACTTGAAAAGAACTGAAAATAGTTCTAGAGTCCAAAAAAATGCAATAGTTCTCCACATTACTTTTTTTGAAAACAGAATTTCCAATCTTTCTTCATACTAATGCTTGTATTATTCTTAAATTCAATAGAAAATTTCCCAGAAGAAAAGTAATGACATTTATTTTGGCAGGGAAAATTTTCAATGTGGATATTAAAAAATGAGATAGATTTTCTTTAACTTGGATAAAAAAATTCTTATTGTTGTGATTGAAACACAGCAATTTATTGGACTAAATTCAAGATTGTGGAATCCTACAGAAAGAGCTTAAGTGGTTTTGAAGCCAGATGCAAACTCTCTAGGCTACTTGGGAAGACAACATTTTACCTTTAAAAATGACCATTTCATCTTTTTCAGGAATTTCATATGCAGCATCAACACCAGGTGGCAGCTGTGGCCAGAATGAAGATATGGACTCAAAATCAGCTGTTCTGACTGCTGGATGTTTGCGCCAAATATACCTTGTGTAAATATAGAACAGGTTTTAAATAAAACTGGATGTACACACACACACTAATGCATGAAAACACATCATGACAACTAGGGCAGCATTTATCTGATTAAACCCAGCTATGTACCAGAGTTAGCAACACTACATTTCCTGTAAACTTAATGTAAAGACAGTTATTTCCACTGTGGGATTGCTCTCTTCTTGATGCAGATATCTAAAATAGGTCAGATGAACAGTTTTGTGCAAATATTTATTTCCCCTTATGCAGAAGTGGAGCTTATAGAGACCTGTTTCACAAGGCTGATATGCGGTAAGACTTTGGTAACAAGAGCCCAATTTTCCTTTCCTTTCATCAGTATACTGAACCCTCACTGCAGGGGCTCTTCAAGCAGGTATTTCATCAGGGCTGGTAGGCCCTCAGCTCTGTCAAAGCAAGGGCAGCAAAGAGGGTGTGAAGTGTCCCAGAGTTGGTGGTGTGTTTTGCCGAAGCTGATCTCTCCCAGATGCTGAACATTTGGGACTTGCTTACAGGCTAAAATGAAAACAGCACATGTTTGCAGAGGAACCATTTTCCCCCACTCTCTTCACAGCATTCCCTGTTCCAAAGGTCATCCTCCTCCTTATCTCTCTTAATTTCTCCACCACACACTTTGTTTTTGTTATCTATCTCTTCTCCTACTTTCCATTTTTGTCTTCCTGCCTGAAAGGGCTGATATTCTAATTAAAATTATTTTTCTGTGCTGTGGGGCAAAATTTAAAAACTGACCCTGAGGTAATTTACTTTCAGAAGCTGACTTACTTGTCTTTAAAGAACATTATTTCTCCACGGAAAGTGGTGACGGCATCAAACGTTAAATTGGAGCTGCAGCTGTTTGGCAGTGCAGGATCTTTCGACTCAGATGGGTCTTTTATCTCAGTAGATTCCCTTTGATCATTGTTTGTGTTAGGAGATGATCCTAAAAGAAGCAGTTTATGGAAGAAATTATAGTGTGAACTCATTGAAGTATATCCGGTACACAAAAATGCCACTGAAAAGTATCCAAAGTCTTTGAAATTACAAGCAGTATTTGACAAAAAATTCTGACTCACCATAGAGGTACTGTATGCCAGTAATATCATCCTGATGAAGAAGGAGTACTGAAGGGTCAAATTTCCGGAAAACTGGATACATCAGAGCATTGGGGTCTTTGGAATGGGAAAGCCCCAGCGAATGACCAAACTCATGGGCAGCAACATAAAACAGGTTCGTGCCTGAAAACATCAAACAAAACACATAATAGGAGAGCTGTGTCTTTTTATTTGTCCTGAATAACATGAAGGGCATAAGGTAGGTCAGAAGCTTTCAGAGCTGCTTGCCCAAGCAAATTAGCTTCTTGTGGGAAATTCAGTTGGAGAAGAAATTCTGATCAGAAGTAAAAATAATGGAACCATTACAGCAGAGTACAAGGAAATAGTCTGTATATGCTGCAGAATTCAGTGTGGAAGAAGCACCCTGAGTCAGTGCAAGTGAGGTAACTGTGCAGGAGGAGGTTTGAGGAGTGCGAAGAAGTGGGGCCCCCTTACAAATAAAGCTCCCTCCAGTGCATGGCAGAGGCTGAGCTGGGGCCTTAACTTCTTAAACCAGAGGCTCAGAGGGTTTTTACAGCTCTGTAAACTGTAGGCTCCTTCAAATCAGTGGCAATTTAAACACTTCTTAAGGAAGAGAGGAGACAGACACTGCACCCTTGATTCCATGTGCAACTTTCTTCAGGAAGGGCTTGGAGAAGGAGAACTTAATTACCTACCCTCTGTGCTTTTGGTCCATGTTTCATCCTCATCAAAGTGAGCATCTCCACCAAAGTCCTTGCCGGGTGCATAGGCATGGGCAAGGGAGCCTCCTGGGCCATCAAAGGGGATGAAGTCATTGTGACCTGAGGAGCAAACCCAAACCACAGCTGTCTGGGGGTTCATGCACACATTGAGCAGCACGTAGCAGGTATAGTCCAGTGAACTACCAAATGCTCCCTAAATTTTCTTCCTCCTTCTCTTCATCTGCCTCTATGCCCTCCCCCAAAGTCTGTCAAGAGTTGTAACCATAGCACCTAGTGCAAGAACTATATTTTTCTGTCTGCTTGTTCAACTGGGCATTGATCTCCACATGTGCTGTGTATGGGAGAAATCATTCCAGGTCCGCTGCTCCACATAGGCAGTAATTTGGCAGTAACTCGTAATGGTTGCATAGAGATTTACCTCTGGCTGCAAAGGAGATCATTATGTCTGCATCACCTCTGTCCTTCTTGACGAATCTCAGCGGGGTCACACTGCTCCAAACACGTAACGCTTTCTTGATCGCTGCATTGACATCTGCTGGACTCAGGTCCGGTGTGTAGTTTACTATCCTTTAAAATACAGGAGAGAACAAGTTATGTTGTTACCACTCACCCTGTACTTCACACTGTCTTGACATGAGGAATTCCATTGTGATTACCTGTATGTCAGGACTTGTTTTGTCCATTTTGGCTCTCCTGCAAAGGTGGAGAACCCAGCTACGTCAGGGAATCCACAGCGGTGTTTCTTCACCAAGTCCAAAGTGCCAGAATCCAGTTTCCCTGTCACCTCCAGCCCAAAGAATTCCTGCATTTCTTTTAGTTTTTGGGTCATTGCATTATTATTTTTCCAAGCAAAAGATTCCTCATCTTTCTTAAAGCCATAGTAATTCTCCAGGTACTTCTAGTGAAAAAAAACAAACAAACAACCCAAAACTTAGAACAATCAATGATATTTGCTTTTGAAGCTTATAAGATATTAAACTTACACCAGTCAATCATGTGCCTTTGCAACTTTTCTTTCTGTTCTATTACAGCATGGATAATACTTTGTTAAAGCCTGTATGGTAGTTATGGTAGTTATAATTTGTTAAAGTCTTAATGGTAGTTTTTTACATTGTATTATCACTATAAATATTTTGTAGTTATCAAAATGAATTTAAAATTAACATTTGTATAAAAGATTATTTTCTGATAATGTGGTCTCCACTTACTCTGTCCCCCAAGGTTACCTAGAGTCCTTTAGAGGAAATAATTTGAAATACATAAGTGGAGATAAAATTTCAGTAGTTGTATCCTGTTTCCCCACAATTTAGACAGTAATAGTTCAGAAAAATATACTATACTTACTTCATGAAGTTATGTTTCATAATATCACAAGTCACATAAATAACCACATTTCCACCTGAACTACAAACCCACCCTAGTCTGACTCAGGAGTTTAATTATTTGTAGAATTAACACAGAGTGAATACATCGTTGGATTTAACTGGTCTCTAAAAAAAAAGTAAATTAAGATGGTGCTGAAATAGCCTTTGTCATCACACATCCATTTTGAGAAATATTCAATCAGTTATTTATTCTACTTGTTCTTTGGCTGTTCTATACTAGTTACATAGACTGTCATGGATGCTCAACAGTAGCAAAACATCTCCCCAGAGCTCCACCTTCCTCACCTGGATAAGCTGCGTGCTTTCTTCCTTTGTCTGCCTTGTACTTGCAGGAAAAGCACAAGAAAGTGCTGCACATAATAATAGGAGAAATGGGAGATTTCCCATTCTCATTTCCACCAGCCTTTATAGAAGTCTTTTTTGTTGTCTGCCACACACCTGCTTCACCTTTATATAGTATTTTTTTGCTTTATAAAGCTTTCCAATCCCTGACTCATTGATTCTCACAATGTCTAGTTAGCAACAGAACATGCAAAACAAGAGTTCTACCATAAAACAGATCAGTGCTGTCTTTCATCCGGTTCCACCCTTGTGCAGGTTTTGCAACATGAAAATATGATTAATGAGAAGATAATAGACCTGTAGTTCTTTTTAATGAGCTTATTAACCTTTTAATTGTTAAAATGTAGTCTTACTCTCCGAAACTTAAATCATATCTCTTTAATGCTTTCCATTCAAGGATAATATTGATTTCAGAATGGCTGTTAAAGTGCCTAAAGTGATAAATATTTGCAGAATGTTGCAGGACTGTAGACTACAAACAGAAAATTAGTTTTCTAGTTTCTTTTTTTTTCCAAGGAGGTTTACACCTTTTTTTTTTTTTTTTTTGAGGCTATTATGGTGCCACCATCTTTCCCTTTGGTAGAGTCCTGTCACTGCTATAACTCTGTGCTTGATGAAGCAATGCTTTGTTTATGCAATTTTTTTAAAACAGTTTGCACTTGGATGAAACAATCTTTTTTTCTGCAGGAAAATGTGAAACTAACACAAATAAATGAAAGCACTTTTCCCAGCATATATAAAAATTATAAAAATTGATCCAGGATGTTTTCATGCTACTTTTATTCAGCAGTTTTTCCACTGTTCTCAGAGAATTGCTCAAAGACTTTATTTCACATTCTCCTTCTTCGATACTTACTATAAGGTTTTAAAAAGCACTGAGGTTTTCTGGATCAAATTCTTTGATGTCTGTCCTTGCCAGAGAGAGGTTCCTCTGTTCTTAAGTTGCCATTGGTGATAAGTACTGCTGAGACTCAACAGCAGGCCCACTCTAGATGGTGTCCACTTTTCCTCCATGCCCAATCACACCCTCCATGCACTATCACAAATGAGGACAAAGCAGTGGGGATGGGAGCCCTGAAGACAGATGTCTACTGCCACTGAAGACAGTCTTACATATCTGAGACTTCTGTGTGGGGCTGACACAGGACGTTGGGTAAGCCTGCAGCACTGAGGAGCAGGTGAGACTTTGAATGTGCAGAGGGATAAACTTCCACAGAGCTGCCGGAATAACAGAGATGTCAACCTCTCTGTCAACCTCTTTCTCTACTTTTCTTGATACTAGTCCCCATTTCTCTCAAGAGATCAATCACCTAGAATATGCTTTATAAAGAAAATTCCATTATCACAGAGACCTTCTTTGATATTGTTCTTTGAGGTGACTTTATCCAGAAGTAGCACAATAAATAATGTCAATCTCTGGTTTTAGCTTAAAGAAGTCAGTGTGAAAGTTACTATGTTCTCCTTTTTACAACCTGTAAAATTGTCTGAGTAAACTCCTAGGATTGCCCTTATCTCTTCCTGTTCTGGAATTAATCTTCTGCCGTGGATGCATTCCCATAGCCCCACCCTAAGACATATAACATAAGACATATAACACAAGACATATACAACATAACGTGTTTATTGTTATTATTATTAACCTTAACACAAAGGTTATCGCTAATTTACAGTTTATATATTTTAAAACTAATGAATAATGTAGCACGGAGGAAAGAAAAAGAACATCTCATAGAGCCTCAGTAGGATGAAACTAAGTTGGCTTGTTGTGCAAAGCCAAGGGCTTAATTACTCAGAGCTTGACACTTCTCCCCTCTGCTGCCTTATGCACCCTTGGTGTCCTGGCCAGGCTGAACTCTGGTAGCCATGTGGGGACCCCTGGCCATAACCTGGGAGAGCAGGTCTGTGCAGGGGAAACTTCTGAGCTGTAAAACTGAGACTTCAGCCTGTGCTGCCATGAATATTGCTTAACTCAGTGCCTTCGGCGCCTCCTTCCTGGCTGTGCTGCAAACCCTCAGACCTGGCAGCACAAACCTAGCCTCAAAAATTTCTTATTGCTGACAAAGATGAGTGTGTGACCTACTTCTGGCTTTTATATAACAGTTGTGGGTCTCCAACACAGTACTGCTGATTTCCTGGCAGCATTCAGTGTTCCACTTCTAGTCAACTTGCACACGGGTCACCCTTGTTCTCTGTCTGTGAAGTCATTAAGGGATTTTTGCCTGGGATTTCATGTGCAAGGGTGTTGGGGAAGGTGATATAGGGAAACCTTATAAATACGATTGTTTAGCAGTAGGTTCGGAGAACATTGGGCCAGTGAGTGAAGTAGAAATGACGGTTACTTTTGATATGGGAAGGGATGCCAGTCCAGGGACAGGATGTTAAGCAATACCAGTGACCAGGCAGAAAAGGAGTCTGCAGGATAGCAAGAAGAAGGGATTATAGAAATTAGCATAAGGAGGTAGTGTCTTATTTAAATCTAGTAGTACTCATAGGCTGTATATAAATTCTATAGGATTTGTGTCTCACACCGGTTGGTCACTGTAAATAGAATATTCAACACAGAATAGGATAAAATAGACTGTAACAGGAAATTCGCTCTCTTGGAACCGTCTTGGAACCCTCTTGGAACTCTCTTGGAACTCTCTTGGAACCACGCCAGCAGCTGGGCTGGCAACTGATGGCAAACGCTGGCACCCAGGACCCCTGAGAATAAAGCATGTGTTCCATGAGCAACCCCCGTCTCCTGAAGTATATCATCTAACCATCGAGAGAACCAATCGACACAAGGGATTGGGTCTAGGTCAACTGTTGTGCAGTCAAGAATTTTAGATGTAACAAGCTATATTTTGTGACTCTAGTTTGCATGCCTGCTCTTGGATTCCAAGGAAAGTTCCTATTCTTGCAGGAGAAGTACTTGAAATTACGTTTATGGACAAATTTCCCCTGCTGGCAACCAAGAGGCCTTTAATTCCAGCAAAAGTTTATGAGTTCTAACAAAATCATGGTTACAATAAATCTTGTTCACTGAGTATAGACAGGCAGCTCCAGCATTCCTGCTTCCGAAGTTTCCAACGTCATCTGAGCTACGTCTTTCTTTTGCCGGGAATTTCATTGCTTTTCCCAAAATGAAAGTAGTGTTGTTTCATTTCAAAGTTTAAGAAATTAATAAAATAGAAATAGAAATTCCATGATTAACACATTCCACTAGTCCCCTTGTCTACGTGAAATCCCTGGCATGTTGTCATCCATTTCTGCTCCAGGCTGCGCTTGCTACATTTTTCTTCACAGCTACATAAATATCACTCATTTTTCAGATATTGTGAGTTTAGGCTAATTAATACCCAAAGGTGAAGGGAGTATTTTAATTTTGCCCTTTCCTGGATGTCATAACTAAAAGAGTAGTACTAACCTTATGCAGGAGAAATAATTTAATCTAATGTGAGTCATTGTAAACATCAACAGTGTTTTGCTTCACTGTTGCTGAAATGTTCCTTTTGGTTCCTCCTTAACCACTTTCAAGTCTCAGACAGCAACCAGAGCCTAAAGGCCTGATTTCTGAAGGTAGCCTTCGCATACAAGAAGGCATCTATTTAGGATATCAAAGTATGTAGGCATTTTTAAAAACAAAGGGAATTAACCCCATTACTTATGCACAAACAGTACTCACAAGCACCCTGTCTGAGCCTGGAGGCATCTATGGTCTCTATGATTGAAGTTTGTTCAGGATAGGCTATGTGCAGAGCAAGAGCTATTGAGAAAGACACTGGGAGATGTTGGGGCAACACCAGTTTTCCTGTGTCTCTGCCCTGCCTGGACTGCTGCCAGGTGAGCTCAGCCACTTTTCAGTCCATGACTTCACCATGGTGAACCACTGCCCTTGTGGCAATGCTGAGCTGTTGTGTCCCTACTTGACACAAGAGTAGGAACTGTTGTTAAAGTTAAAAGCAACTTTTAAGACATAGCCTGATTTGTAATGTAGGTTGGTTTTAAACCTGGCTTTAGAGGCACTTAGAGCATATCTAGCATGGCACAAAACATGCATGAGGAGAACACAGCAGAGATGAGATATTCCAAGATCATAAAATTATAGAATTGTTGGGGTAGAAAGGACCTTAAGGATAATCTCGTTCCAGCCCACCCGTGAGAGGCTGGGACAGGTTCCACTAACCTCTCCTCTCCTCTCCTCTCCTCTCCT
>WAAE01010282.1:26080-57264 GCA_013400495.1 Nicator chloris
CCTCTCCTCTCCTCTCCTCTCCTCTCCTCTCCTCTCCTCTCCTCTCCGGGACGGTGGGCCTGTGGGTGCACTGGGAGACACACAACTTCCTCTGGCCCTGATGGATGGGGGGACAGACGTGGTAGTATGTCTTTGATCAGATGTCTGAGGCAACTGCCCTGTGCAGAAAACCAGGAACAAATCTTAGCTCTGCCAAATGTGTTTGAGCCGTGGTAGCTGGAATATTGTCCTTGTCAGCCATTCCCATCCTCTTTTTCTGCCTTTGCCAATTCTGCTAGAGAAAGAGTAATAGCGAGTCAACTTCCTTGTACAATCACATCATCAGAGCAGTGCTGTAAGAGATGGGATCAAATCCCTACAAAGAGGGGATGGACTACAGCCAAGCTGTCTTTCAGCCCAAGGGGTGTTTAAACTCACTGAGCAATTGCCTCAAGAGAGGGACCTGCTTTGGAGGAAGCAGATGTGATTTCTGGCTATCACCACTCATCCTCTGGAGGATTCACCTGTGGTAGTTACATAAAAACCCTTGGCTTTTTTCTGTTATCATTTTGGCTTGTTTGCTCTGGGAAGTGTTTCCTGTTTCTGGTTTGTTGTTGAGCATTGTGAGGTGAACAGCCAGTCCTGACTCCTTTTCCACAGCACACGGTTACAGCTCAGGAGGGCTAATCCACTGACTCCCTGTGGCCCTGAGATCATATCTGCATCACTTCCCACCCTGCCCGCACGCTACCTCCATCCCCAAATTGGACACTTACCCTTCTCTCTGGTCACTCATGCCCTGCTGTACCAATGACTCTATCCATTAAAACCACCCTCAGTGGCACTGGTGCACTGGTCCTCTCAGCCCACTGCCATGTCCTCACCCCTGCCTTGACCCCTCTGTCCCTGTGCCAGGGTCATGGCAGGTGAGGCCTTAGACCCCAGTCTCTCCCTTCACACACTGTTGTGTAGGATCTCCTCACCTTTTATGCCTCCCCCATATTGTTCCTGAGTGTCTTGTTTCCCTCCTTTGTCACCTGGGTACTTTCTAACTGCCTGCAAGAACTGCCCCTCTACTTCTCTTTAACTTTCCCCCCGCAGGCACTGAGCCCTGCTGAAAATGCTGGTGGGTCCTGGTGCCATTCAGGCTTGTGTGTGGTTGTAGCAGATGCCTTGTCTCCAGGGGATTGAATCAAAACACAAGAACTGCTGAACTCAAGCAAAATACTTTATTACTCATAAACAACATGGTTAATAAATAGTTGGAGAACAAAATAAATTAAAACTGTACATTACGTTTTAAATTTTAAGGTTTTAAATTAGAATTGCCAAAGGCCATCCTTTCAGACTCAGATGCACAGGAACAGCTGAATAATACTGTTTAAATTCAAGAAACATGAAAAACTCTTTCTGGTACAAATATACTCCTGCACCATCACTTAATATTTCTAGCAATTAAACCAGCTGTTGCTTTTCATAATACGGATGAGTTTCTTCCTCTTGATGTCAACCTCGTACTGGTTCGATCCATGGAAAAAGTAGAAATATCCTAGAATTAGAAGAAAAAATATTGACAATTTAATATTTCATTTTAATATTCCTATGGTTACACGCTCACTATTTCCTTGTATGAGTTAAAAAAATCAACCCAAAAATTTATTATATGGATTGAAACATAAATTTTTTGGCTTTGGTTAGTCTTCAGGGTTTTTTAAAATTGCATTTTAATTAATTTACCATTTTTCTGAAGGGCAGCGTCAATTGGATAGCCAATCCCTTGGAAGTCAGCAGTTATTTTTCTTGGATAGCCTCTTTCCATTGATTGAGTATTTTCATTGAAACTAAACAAAGAAATTGCATGGAAACAGAAAGTAAGCATGTGACATTCAATGTTGAAACCAGATGGATTTTTTACAAAATATGCCTACTCTCAGCTGAAAATCCAGCACCTGCAATCTGTGATCTCACAGAGCTGTATGAATCCTGGCTGTGTGAATATTTACATCTTTAGTAGCCTAGGTAAATCTGTTTTCAGAATATCAGATTAGAACATTTACTTTCATTCCCTAGGACTGACAATAAGGCTGAATAGGGTTCATCCTGAGTAATAATCTTAAATAATTATTCAAACATAATTATTTTAATTTTACAGCACTCAATGTATGAAGTGACCCCAAAAGAGAAATGCAAACTTCAGGTGTAATAACACTCTTTCAAGATAGTATTACATACTAATTATTAGGTTAAGATAACTGCTTAGCTGAATTGTTTCTTAGGAAGTAAATATTTTAATCTCCTTCTATAACTTTCTTGATTTGTCATTTATAAATTTCACACAGCACTTCTGCTTCTTGGTAACTACTGAATGAACACTTGACATGATGACGAAGTGTACTCAATTTATATTTTTTATACTAATTATAATACATTATATTTTTATACTAGCTCACACTGCTTCTTAATGAATAAACAAAACTTGTTTGCCCCTTAATCACAGCCTGGTAAGAGTAAGTGAACACTCAAGTGTAACAGACTTTGTTTTATGAAAAGACCTGAGTAACTGAGTTTCAGCTTTTAGCAGCTGAGAAGACTGACAAAAAGAGGACATGAACTTTTCATACAAATACTCATATCGCTTGATTAAAAAAGCTGCTTTGATTATCTCTTGTACAGAACAGAGAAGAACCTTACCTCCAGTACTTGTTGCCGACAAAGAAATAGGTTCTCTTGGTGCTTTGATCATGAATGGCTGCATCGATTTTCCTGACACTGGTGGGGAAGCCCAGGCTCTGGATGGGCTTGGGGGACCCTGACTCTATGCTGTAGCCACTGACAGCCCAGTACTGGTCATCTAAGGAAAACAGAAAAAGTTGTAAGGATTCTTGAGGAGTCTGATCTCCTTTCTGTAAAAGCCCCAGAGATTTCTGTGTAGTAAATGCCACCAAACAGCACAGATGTCCAGCTGAAAACAGTACCCACTTAGGGTGCACAGAAGTTTGAATATCTCACAGCTATTGGATTTTCTATTTTTTATAGTCATTAAGAGCATTATATACTCGATAATTAAAAGTCAATATATTTTTAGGTGTGTTTATTATCTTTAAAAATGTATTTAAATAATATAATGCAGCAATCAATTTTGTCTCAGCTATGGTCTTCCCTCTCAGTGACCAAAGGAAATTTGTGTAGGACCATTGTGAAGCAGCATTAGTTGATGGCAGTAACATAATTTACAAAATTTAAATGGATTTAAATATTAAGAATATCCTCTATTAGTGGTAACATTAGTATTAGAGTTAATATGAATATTAGCATAATATTCCTTCCATTATGATTAAATGACATTAGCAGTATTGCTATAACTTAATGTATGCATAAAAAGCTGATGGAGATGTAAGAGAAGTACCTTTAAAAAATAGCACTCGATCCCTCTTGTCAACCTCATATGCAGCATCAAAGCCAGCTATCAGCGACGGCCAGAAGGAGAAGATGGTGTCGTGCTCAATTTCTGAGAAATATGGACTTTTGCGCCAGACGTAGCTGATAGAAACGAAAACAACAGTGCTTCGTTGTCTGTACTTCATTAGGAGATCAAGGGCCCATAAATGTGCTTTAAATCCTTCTGTCTGTGTGCTGGAACCAGTGCTCCCTATGAGGCAGTGCTCCCTTTTGGGGTGCAGCCCTTCACTCTGCCCTGCTGAACCTGCCCTGCTGTTTGCTCTCACCAGGCTGGATGTGCCCAGCCAACAGCTCCCTGCAGCGCAGTGTCAGAGCGTGCCTGAAACAAGGACATCCTGTGACAGCAGGGGCTCCCTGTAGGCATTACAGGGCAGTTGGTCAAGTGCAGAATCCTAGGTCGGAGTGACACTAAAAGTCACCAGTGACATTTCGCACAGCTCCCTGGCCCACACACAGGATGGTGTGATGAGGACAGTGCTGCATGAGAAGCAGCTGCAGGGTGAGGAGCGACGCTGGAATTATTCAGCCTTGCACAATTTTAATATACACAGATGATGAGGTATGATGGATTAAAACATTTTACTCACTTGTCAGTAAACCATGTTACTCACCCAGTCCAGGTGGGCTAGTAAAATTTTTCAAAGTTGCCTTAACACTTATAGAAAGAAATATTTTCCTTTGTAACCAAGAGAGGATAAATTCCTTGAACGGAACTTTATGCTTTGCCTTTGTGAGTCTCACAAAAAGATGTTACTGGAAATAAAAACGTTTACCTGCCTTTGAAGAACAGTGTTTCCCCACGGAGAGTAGTGATAGCATCAAAAGTCAGATCAGGGTCACAGTCATCTGGTCTTTGGGGTGGCTTGGAGGGTGTCATTTCTGTTGGTTCTTCCCTGGGAGGCATTTGAGTTGGTGCTTCTGCAGGTACCATTTCTGTTGGTTCTTGTGGGGGAAAAGCCTCGGTTGGAAGTGCAGCAGGTTCCTTGGGGGGTCCTGTGGAAAATAAATAAGTGTGGAATTGGAAGGTGAATGAGAGCAGTTCATGTCACAGCACTTCAGGCTGTGCCATGTGAAGCCAAATGTATAGGCAGCTGTGCACATAACCATCCTTTTGAGGAAGGTAAGAGGGTTTAATGCTACAGACATGGGCTGTCCCTCTGGTATCACTGGAGAAAGGCTCTTGGATCTTTTGACTAACTGGGATGAATACAATCTACAGATTCCATTTTGCAGTGTAGGCTGTTAGCCACAAAAACGCCAAGAGACTTGCCCAAAAATAATAACAGTAAATTAAACCTCAGTATCTTTCTTGTAGTAGGAAGTTCAGTACATTTTATCTGTTGGGTAAAATTACTTATAAATTGTTATCCATCATTCACCAGAAAATGACACTTCTTGCTTACCATAGAGGGCTTGAATGCCATCAATGTCATCCTGATGAAGTCGGTAGTCCCTCGTGTCCACGGCCATATATATAGGATACATCAAAGCACCGAAAACGTTGGAATGACTGAGACCAAGCGAGTGGCCCAACTCATGAGCAGCAACAAGAAATAAGTTGTATCCTAAAAAAGATCCAGCAAAAAGAACAAAAGCTAATTTTTTTGCATGACAGCGGGATACAGGCACCATTCTGTCATGTGAGGTATGTCATCCATAGTCTTAAAAAAATGGCAAAATCTAACTATGCCCAAGTAAGAGCTCTCTGGCCTTGTGGAAAAGAAATGAGTTTTGAATTATGGGCATTGATTTCTTACTGGAAAGCCACTCTGGGAACAGTTTTTGCCCATATTGCAGAAATTTTCCAACAAAGAATCAAGGTTTCTTTAATATTAATAACAATTAAAAAGCAGGTGAGAAGGTTTTAGTCACCTGATCAGATTTTGGGAATAGTAAATGACATAGAATTTGCCTGGTAACTACCTCACAAAACCAGTAATATGTAACATAACCCCTGGACACTGCTGGAAACCAGAACACTTCACTGTTATATTTAATTTTATTCACCAATAAATTCAAGATGTTTTTTCCTTTCTAGAAATTACAGATGAGCATCACTTTAAATCAGAAGGAACCCCAAACCCAAGCAAAAAACAAACAAACAAACAAACAAGCAAATGTGAGAGTTTCTATTAAGACTTTTAAGGTCATTATCCAAGGGTGAAAATTCCCTGTCTTTTGATGTCATGATTACCCAGCATTGCTATTCCATGTTAACTTCGTTTCCTTCACTGGAGCTGTAACTGCAGTCTGCGTTAACTTCAAGGGACTGTTGTGACTGCATCCCAGATCAAAATATGCAGAACTGTTTTACTAAATTATGCTGACATTTTACATCTCAGTAAATACTGGAACTACCGCTGTGGGATATGTGACTTTACAGCATTTTCAAGACAACACTTTCTAATGAAATAACAGTCAACACAATATTTAAGTTTACCTACCACTATAGGTAGTAAATTTGGTCCAGTTTTCATCTTCATCAAAATGGGCATCTCCTCCTATTCCACCGCCCGGGGGGTAGGCATGAGCCAGAGTTCCTCCTGGACCATCGAAGGAATAGAAGTCACCGTGAACTAAAAATAACGGGGGGGAAAAGGGGCACTTTTCATTATCTTGGTAAGAAAAAGTGACAAATACTATGATTCCCTGGCAACAGAGTCTCCTTACATCCAGCTGCAAAGGAAATCATTATATCTGCTTGACCGCCGTAGACCCTGGTGAACCTCAGAGGGGTGACGCTGCTCCAGAGCTGGAAGGCTCTTGCAATTGCTTCCTCTACATCAGCTTGCAGCATGTCTGGAGTGTAGTTCAAAATCCTGTGAATTAAAGACAAAAGGAATTAGAAGCAAACAGGCCACATGTGATTGGGACACATGGTATCAAGGTCAAATATTTTAATAAGTTGTTAGAATTATTTATGTGTCTCAAGTGGTTTATTTTCAAAATATTTTTATTACATAACAGATGAAGATTTCACCATTTTCTTTCATGTCTTTTAGAAACCCTAACACATATACTCAGTTGTATTCCTTCTATCCACTGAGTATATTATTTAGTAGGCTATGAGTTAACTAATGTAAGCTCCTATTTTGGTATTCTCATCACTATTTGGAAGCCTGAACAGTTCCCACATTCCTCTCCCTTTCATCCTGAATGGAGCTTTTACATGGAGAAGTACAGAAATAAATAGTAAAGAACCTGTTGGCATTACTTCTGTCTAGCATTCACAAAGCTTCCCAGTGGTGTGGAGAAAAACATGCTTTAATGTATGTTACCGATAGGTCACATCTTCTTTCTTCCACGTGGGGCTGTGTGGGAAGGCGCTGTATGAACGGATGTCTGGTATTCCACATCTAGGCTGCTTCATCACATCCAGCGTCTTCTGATTCAGCTCCCCAGTCATCTCCAGCCCAAAGAATGACTGCATCTCTCGTATTTTCTCAGCCATGTGGGTGAGGTCCTTTGCTTTAAACAGAGAATGCTTCTCTTCTCTAAAATCATAGAAGTTTTCAAGATATTTCTGACAGGGAAGAAAAAGCAACAGTTTAGAATATAAAGCTTTTGTTTCAAATGCAGAGATCTGGTTATAAAATATTCTACATCACTGATACATCACTATATTCATTTTATCAATAAATTATTTCATCAATTCTGTCCGTAGTCCTTACCTTAGCATATTGCATATCTTCTGTTTCCTTTTCTGGAGCCACTGGAAAAGCAGAGGAGCATATAACATATAGCAACTCAAGGAAAAGAAGGATCTTTGTCTTCATCTTTGTCTCCCTGTCCTACCAGCCCTTGCTAGAAGACCTCTCAATCTCTTTTTCCTCTGTCTAAGACTCACCAGTGTTTCACTATTTATATCGGTGCTGTGCTTGCTAAAGTCAATAATGGCATGACTCAGCTTATAACATCCTCTGATTTTCCACAGAAACACAGAAAACAAATTTGGATTCAGAAGCAAGCGAACACATGACAGTTTACCTTGCCCAAAACCCCCTGATTTCGCAATCATATTATCGGACAGTATGTTGTTTTTTTCTTCATTCCTAAAGTGGGCTGGACAAAAACTACCCCATTTTTCAGAGGTGCTGAAGTGGTCTGGCTCTTTGTGAGGATCAACAATCTGTAGTTCCTCATAGTACTTGAGAAGGGACCTCCAGAAACTGCCTTCAGTTTTCTCAATGTGGCTTGCATGCAGGACCTCAGCATGCCAGGAAAGAACCTCTTCCTTTAGACCATTTTGTACCTGATAATTTTAGTGACATAGCCAATTATACTAAAAACTCTTTTTTCTTGAACCTGACAGCCCAGCATTGTTACAGAACCATTATTTGTGCTGCTACCTGCCCCACGTAATCATGGATCTATGGCCTCATCCCCTTTCTCCCCCACACTACAAACTAAAGGTCACAGTAGAGCACCCCAGATCATATATCCTGGTCTGCATGGCCTATTAGCCAAGAGTGGGTTCACAACTAAAGAAGAAATGGCAGAAATTGCCCTACAGAACTACAGGCACCTTTGAGATAAAGGGTCTTCAGCAGAACCTTTTAATAAACTTCTCCAACGTCAAAAGGAAGGTGATGAGGGTTTGTGCCATAGATTCCAAGTTTCCCAATTTGCCAGAAGTCCTACTTTCAGTTCCCATGCCCTTTTCTGAACATGGTGCACTCCACTTTATGGAGGGATTGCAGAACAACTGTCACTCGGATGTCTATTGATTGTCATTTCTGAGACATCCATCTTTGGAAGCAGAATTCTTCTGGGTTGACTTAATACCCACATTCAAGTTCAAAAGGAGAAACATGAGCTAAAAATAATCCACTTCTTTTTGAACATGAGAAAAATAAGAAAAAAGGAACCACTTCTCCAGTGAGAAAAAACATATTGGAGACTTCATACAAACAATCCAAGCACCACAGCAGCTGAGCTCTGCAGTCTGCAAGGTGGCCTGGGGAAAGGCATGGCCTCCTTCCAAAGGAAACTGGCTGGAGTCAGGTCACATTGTGTGTGTGACCCAGGTCAGAGCCCAGGTCCCTGAACCGCTGAGTGAAGTGGTGCAAATGTTTATGTCTTAGGCTGCAGCAGGATGAGGGTGGCTTTGCCAATTGCCCACTGCTGCTGTAACAGGGTGCTCCTGCTCCTCTCAGCCTGGCCAGCACTCTTGCTGTTTTCCTATGCCCTTCTGATACCAAGTGTGTCCTCAATAAACCAATTCAGAGGGCTGAAGCTACAGGAAACCACCCAGAAAAATAATCCTAAATAGGTTATAGTTTGTTGCTGAAGTTAGCAAATGCACTGTCCTCCTAAGGGGTGAGAAGAGCCTCCATGAAGGAGGGGTGGGATATCATGGATGGGAATAGGGATGCAGGAAGGCAGCCAGGAATGTTGGGAAGCTGGGACCTCTCCTTTGGCAGCAGCGGGGTTTCTCTCTGCTGGTCATGGAAGAGCATCCCAAACTGCAGTTGTAGAGTATGATGTTTGTATTTCCACATAGAAATCCAGACACAAAGGAAGGACATTTTAAACACTGTTTGTATCTCTGCACCTGGCAGCAGCAGCTTGCATGTGGCACTTACCCTCTGCTTTCAGCTGAATGTTTTGTAGACACCCTGTTTGCTGTGTCCAGGGGCGAAGCAGTCAGAGCATGAGATGCAGCACACCCAGTTGGCAAACATTTTAGTGAGCCTTTTGGATGTTCAGGAAGCTTTTCTTTCTCAGTGACTTTTGCACGGCTGCCAATAGGCATGTTACAGCTCCAGCTGTTGGTTTCCCCTTCCAGATCCTGTTGCCTGCATGCTTGAGCTGACATTTATGGAATGGCTGGTGAGTGTTGGGAGGAAGAGCTTGTGTTTGGCAGCAAGAGTGGTGCAAATTCACTGAGGAGCAGTCTACATGGCTGTGAGATATGTGAGCAAGTGTGATACTTACATGCGGATCCAAGGGATCACTTGCCTTCTTATGCTGAACCCTAAGACAGCGGTCTTATTGTTCAAAATAATGTGGATATTCAGTCCTGGTTTAAGCCTTGCAGGATAAAAATGAGAGCTGTGTTGTGGCTTTAATCAGAAGTTTAAAGTGTTTGAAAATTACATTGCCAGGGAACACAGTGAAGATTTACTGGCAAAGATGCAGCTCGAATTTGAATGGAGTGAGCTGAGCTGATACCTCACGTAGCACTCTTGCCTTACCTATAGGTTAATTGATGAGTTCTGCTTCAGGGGTGCCCAGAATCACTTAATCCTTGACAAGGCATGCAGCAGGTCACATGCCTGTCTCATGCCTTGGCCCCATCGGTAAAGAGATGCTGCTATTCCCATCCCAGTCCTGGGAAGCTGATCTCCCCTGTGCCCTGAAGTCACTGTTGTCCTTTGGCTGGGTCGGAGACCATGCAGACGTCAGGGGTGACTTGCCAGCTTATGCAGCAGCGAAGCAGCCAGAATAGGTCCAGGAATACTGCTCATTTCTTCCCTCAGCTCATCAGCACTCAGACTCACTCGTCCCATATCGCCAGCAGTTAACCACGCACTCAGGGACAAGAGTTGGTGCTTTCCCAGGAAGACCCCTGCAGTAGAACAGAGCTTTTCACCAAAAGCCAGCCAACATCAAGGCTAGTATTCCTCCACCACAGAACTGTTTGTCCTCTGACACTGTAATTTATAATATCCTGTGGTGTGTAGTCCAGGTGCCAGGGTTTTTAGTGGATTTGTCAAAATTCTACCTAGGAATTTTGCCATTTCTTTTTTTTTTACTATTGAGATTCCATCCAGAAATGTCATTCTAGTTCTGCTTGGCACTTTTGACTTACAGAAAGAAGTGGAAGGATACTTAACATAGTCATATAAACAATTGTCATTAACTCTATAAACAACAGCAAATTAAGTCAAAGGAAGCTTGAACTAAACACACACTGTGATTTCACTTAACGCACACTATGATTTCACCTCTTAAACTTTTTAGAAGGATCTGTAGATGCCTTCTTTTCCACCTCCCCTTCACTCATGCTGTTTCTAAACTCTCCCTCTTTAACCTACTTGTGCCAAAGAAGCAGGATGTGTTATGAAGCACTTGGACATGCCTGGACGTGGAAGAAGCTGCTTGTTTCTTTCACTTGAATGGATTTGGCAGATAAATTCATACAAAGAGATTCTGGGACTTGAGGAACAATAACTGAACAGGAAAAGACACAAGCCCTTTACATCATTATATGAGCCAGTCTTTCATAAATAACAACCGGATCATAGCACGTGAGTGGTTGGGGGAGGTAGGCTAGGAGAAAATTTGTGACATGGAAGAAGGTAGGTCTGCTGTTAAAAGACTCAGAAAAACCAGAAAATATTTACTGAAAAGGAAACTTTCAATCTCTTTCTGCGAGACAGTATTTTGAGAGTATTGAAACAGCCTGAAACATGTATTGACTTGAATTCCATGATTTTGCCTGTTTATCCATATACTTCCATTTATCAGTGGAATCTCTTCATCCTGCTTTTTTAATATACAGTTTCTAATAACATCCGTCACTTTTCTACTTCATCTAAGCATTTTGTCCAGTTCCATAGCAAACTGAGAGATGGAATGTAGAGGTAGACTTAATAGCTGATCTTAATTAAACAGGAATTTACAGATTTTTGATGTCTGTATCCTTGAGGATTATCAACAATACAAAGCTGAAATCACTTCCGTACTTGTATGTTGTATATAAACAAGTTTCTTAAGCTGCATGTCACTTCCTCACAGCAATGTCTGACTTGGTAGCTTAGAAGGCAGGGCCACAGATTGCAGTCCATTGGTGTTATATTATCCCTCCGTGAACGAGAGGTGTGACAGAATCCTATGCCCAAGAACTCCGAGGTTTGCAGGAACTAAACTGGAATAAGAACGTTGGAAATAATGGCACCCTTGTTTCATATGTGGCAATATATTGGGGTCATACTCTGAATTTGGACATGGCCTGAGCAATGGGCATGACAGGAAGCACTGTGGTTGTGATACACAGTTAATTCACTGTTTCCTCTTTACCATTCTGGCCCCGGTGAGAATCAGATGGTCACTGTCCCAACACACCAAACTCCTCCCAAGCACAGTCTTTTATGGTCAAGGACCTGTACGATTCTTATTCTCTTATAAAGGACATGAATAAGCTGCTCTGGTTGTTAGTTAGGGTGATGGCTTTTTAGACTCAAGATTTATTGTAGTTTTTTGTCGTGTCGAGCAGACGACAAGTCCACAGAAGATGATTTCTGATGTGTGGTTGGTCATCCCATCTCTTTGAAACTGCTTGAACAGTTGACTTTGTTACATCCATTAGCCATATTGTTAATATATTACATGCTAGTCTTATATAAACTTGACTGCAATGCTTTGAACTGATTATTAGGAAGAGATAGGGAACTTGCCACAAAAAGAATCTCCTGACTTTTCTGGAATTCCTTTTGATGTGGACAGGAAAAAGCTGACAGCTTTTATAATTTGACTTGGAAGCCCTAAGATATTTAGCCAATGCACTATTGATGTATGAAACAAAAGACACTGCCTTGAGAAGCCTGAGTTCTCTGTCCAAAAAAAACCTGAGCAAGAAGAGTGAGGAAGCACTCTAGGAAACAGTCTGCCATCCTGCTCTCATATGTCATGGTCATAATTTGAAAATTATGTATTCAACTACTGGCAGACATTTTATGTAGAGGTCTACACTGATCCTTAAATAGCTGCTAGTAGACCATGAGTACCAAACATAAACTTTACCTTCATTATTTATCTTCTTTATCTGGAGACCAACATAATTTGTGCAATCAATCCTTTCTTTACTTTGATGTATAAAATAAAGTGGTGATACCCACCATAGAGCTCTGGCTGCTCTGAGTAAACTTGCACCCACAAAGGTTTCACTTAGCAGAAGAATATGTCATGAAGAGGGAAATCTTTAGATGCTACCATAGCAAACAAGGGTGTAATTTGTCAGCCTTGTAATAAAATTGACAATTAAATGTTTTAGTGATGTTCTAGGACATGAAACCACAGAGCAGAGGGCAATTGCCAAACATAAGAAGACAAAAGAATTGAATACTTATTGTATCAAGTATTGTATTATTGTATAATATTGTACTTATTGTCTAAAAGATGAGAAATATTTATTTAGTTTAAACTCTTGTAAAAAAAAAGGCTAGTCAATATCTCAAACCACTCCTTTAAAGATGCTGACTAGTGAAGATGCTGTCATTGTTCATTTGTGGAAATGCTAAGCTAAAAGTAAGTAATTGGCTTTCTAATTCTCTTTTACTCCTGCATATCAAAGAATATTCTTATTTTGAATACTAGTTCAAGCAATAAAACACCACGGTTAACACATTAAATGGCCTTGGAACATAATTCCAAAATGTTTCTTGACTCAAAAAAGGATGCATTTTAATAAATATTGCAAGTATTAAATTAATGATCCATTTAATTTATATGAAAAAAATTACTCTGAACATATGATTCTTATAGTTAACAGAGAACCACTTGTGATGTCAAGAATGCAGAGTCAGGACAAAGCACAGATAAGAAATTAGTAAATAATATGTCACTTTCCAGCAGTGTCTTCCTCCAGCTCACCCCTGTGTGCCTGCAGAGGGATTGCTGAATATCGAGCTGAGGTACTCAAATGAATTCATGCTACCTCACCCAAGGTAAGTTGAACCGTAAAACCTTTGCACATTTAATTGCTAATTAAATCCAAGTGATCGGAGTGAAGTGTGTCAGGGAGGGATGGGCTCTGCTGTAGAGCAGAGGAAGTTTCTCCAGTAGCAGTTTCTCCAGCTGTCATGGCTGAGGATGGCACACGAGCCAAGCTTGCATGTACAGTCATGAACATGGACATGGATTAGGTTTCAGATATTAAATTAAATTACATTTTCATGCTCACAATGTTCTCAAGGAATTGGACTCACGCGACGTCGTTGGAAAGGATTATCCCGTGGCCTCCAGCTAATTAAAGAACACAAGGCAGGTTCATCAGGATGTTGCTTCACTACTGCTTTGTAAGACTTGATCAGTCTTTTCTCTCCAAAATACCACAGGATATTATTTCACATGCTAAAGACATGCTAAACTGTTCCCAGATTTAAGAGAAGTCCTTCAGGTGTATGTGACCAGAAGGATGTGCTGTGGGTTATCATGGAGTTTGAGGAATGAAGTAATAGGCAACTGTGTAACTCAGAATGACGGATTTTTCCCTAGATCACACATTTAGAAGACACACAGGGCTTGTCAGTGCATGTCCTCTGCCCTTAGTGTAAACACTTCATCATAAACCCATTTTGATTTCCAGATCATACGTGACCTTCATGCAGTGGAAGGCACTTCATCCAGAGTACTGTGTACTCTCCAGTAGCTGGGTGGGGTAAACTAAGGGAGACTTACACAATGTCTTTCACAGATGCCTTGGACACCAAATCACATGGCTGTGCTCAATACCAAACCCCCCAGCATCAACACACCCACACACACGATTAGGGCACATCATTAGCTCCCTCCCAGCCACTACCTGCTGTACACAGGTCAAAACTTGTCCTCCTCTTTTTTTCCAGTGATAATATAATATTATTTATTTTCCCTGGGAGATTTTGATTAGCCTTACCTGTATCTTAGTAACAGTTTCCTTAGCCCCACATACGGCAACTATTTTTCCCCATAGAGATTGTATAATACACCTGTAGCTAAACGATAAAAAATAATCTCATATTGAATTTGATTCTAAAGTCATCTGCTTCTCTTTCATATTTCAAAAAAAAAATTTACTGGAATGAACATTTTGATATCTAATGAGTTTCTTTTATCTATGCAATTTAGTAAATAGATACCTGCAACATTAAAAAATAGTGAGGAGATTCAGTTTAATTAATAGTACAAATGTCAAAAGGCCACAAGGAATAGGCTGTGGGCTTTTTAATATGCTTTACAATTTTTTTTTCATAATGTACATTTCTTGAAGTGATTACTGATCTTTGGACTTGCACTGTAAAATATAGAGTTAGAACTGTCCAAGGTGTCACAGGATTATCCTTTTGAACACTGTAATTCTCAAAGGACCTACATTATAGGGAATTTGTCTTTGCAGTATCCAAATTTTACTTTGTCAGAACTGGGATGCTGTATAAAATGGATCATTTGTTCATTTCTCTAACATCTGTGTCATATAGTCTCTCCTTACTCTACTTGAGAACACAAATAATATTTGTGAACCAATTCAAAAGGCAACAAAATAGACAGAGGTATTATCATTCTATTCACAGTAGATGGAAAAAGAATAAAGGGAATAATTGTTTTTGTTGTCCAGGTATTGTTAATGTTAGTTGAAGACATCCAGTGAAAGGAAAGCAGGAACATTTAAAACTTTGATTTCTTTATAATCTGAAATCTCTCATTCTTTTGACCTGCCAACATTCTTCAAGAGACAGGTGCATTTTCCCTTATATGCCAGGAAAATGTAAAGGTGATGAAAAAAATATTTGTTTAAAAAACAGGTCATCCCAATATATCTGAAAGCAACTTCTAATACAACATCTAGCAATTATTTCCATAGTTTTAGTTCTTCTGAAAAGAGATATTGTGTACAGTTTGTTCTCAAGTACTGCAAAGAAAGGACTTCTTGTCTCCTTTGATGATTATTTGAGAACATATTCACTTGTCATTGTAGATAAAATTAAGAAAAGTATGATTGACATGAAAGATTGCTCATTGTATGCAAAGTGAGAAAGAGTCTGGTCTGAGCTTTCTTTGGTGTTAATAGAGATTTCACTGACAGAAGAGTGAAAAAAATTCTCCTGTTGCAATAAGCACTCAAACATGCTTCAACTTGAATAAAAATCATAGCTGGGAAGAAAATGAAATAAATTGCTGCCCACTTGAGTTATTCCATAATATGGAAAATGAATTAATAATGAATATATGTTAAAATTAATCATAAAAGACTCTTAAATCGTTAATAGAGAATTTTTCATTATTTCTCAAACATAATATGCCTGGTAACTCCTTGTTTTTCTTTCTTCCAACAACAAAATTTCCCTTGCCGTTAAAAAGATATACTAGTCAAAACCACCCAAAATTTCCCATATTATGTTTTAGCTCTTTCAAACTTCAACACCACTTATTACTTCACATATTCAGAAACCACTTCCTGCTCAAAGTTGACAAATAAAGAGAAAGGGCTTATTAAAAAAAAATAAAATTAAACCACATTAAATTCAGAAGATGTTGAGTAGCAAGAGCACTGAAAATATTAAATATAGTTTTTCTCCTGAAGTTGGCAAATTTTGATTCCTAGTTTTACACATTTTTAATACTATTAAATTAAGGCATGAGATCCAATCAAATATATATTGCTTGTAATATATATTTTGAATTTAACAGGAATTTTTTTTTTCCTTGAAGTACAGTATATAAAAGGGCAGTTATGTTCAGCTAAGTGCTTAGAAACAGAAATATGCAGTTTCTAACCTTACACTGGTGCCACAGTTGATGGAAACATCCATCCATGCTCTTTACTTATGAACCTACCTCATACACAGAGCAACGCAGCCAACATAAAGAAAGGTATATAGACGACTAATTATGGTGAAAGAATAAAGGTCAGAGCTCTGATGTTTCCCTCTCACAGTCTCTCTCAGGCACACATGAAAGATTGAAACCCAATCCTAATGCAAAGCAAATGAAAGTAGCAATCTTTGATTAAATTATTGTGTTAGCTCCAAACTTAAATAATCACATCCATCAGAGCAGGGAAAGACCAACACTCAAGGCACCACTTGTGACTTCATCTGTCACAGCTAGTAAGGAAACTTAAACACAACCTGTCTTTGTGCCTGAAGGCAGATGGAGAGAAGGAGAGATGGACACCTTCAGTAGCTGCTTATACGCCTTGCTTGTCCTGTCTACCCTAAACATTTCTTGAAAAAATTAGTAAGATTTCTGGATGCACAGTTGACCTTGGAGGGGAGATAATTTACAGGAGAAGGGAAGAATATTCTTTCACTGAAGTAGCAGAGCCTTAAGGAGGAAGAACCAGAAGGAAGATCTTTGTACCTGTAGACAAAGGGCTTTAGAGGACTGGAGTATTTTGCTGCAGTCACATCCTATATTAGTACTAAGATCCCAGCACAGTAAGCTTGAGGTTCAGTTGTACTTTTATCTATGTAAAAACAGGGATAGACTTTGTTGGTGGTGCAGTTCCCATTAATCTTAAGACGTATCTGGGGAAGATAATTCACTGAAACTGCCTGAAATACATCCTTTAAGACAGAGTGAAACAACCCTTAGAGAGTTTCCTCTGTTTGTCTGATGACCATAAAAAGGGTATTATAACAGTGACATAAGTCCTTCCATGACAGACATTCCACGTTTTTGAGCAGCTGTACAAGCAATTCTTTATTTTTCCTTTTAGTAAAATAGATAGTGCCAAAACCAGCTGGCTGTCATGTTAACCAACTCATTAGCACAGAGAGTTGGAAACACTGACAATTGCTTGTTATGCTGACAAGCAATTTATAGATTTCTGTATATATCTGATCAATTATAAATTACAGTGTTGGTACTAGAAGGATAATGAAAAAAGGAAAAAAGAATCCTGTTTGCTATTGCACAAAGAATAATGTGGAAAGTGCAATAGCATTTTCATTGTCCTATAGCATCTTGTCCCCATGGCAGTAAAAGAAACATATCAAGTTAAATTTTTTGGACCGTTTTTCAGGAAAAAAATTCTTCAGTGCAGTCATTGATACCATACTTTAGTTGTGGAATTAAATAGAATGCACCAATATATCTCAATGCCTCCCAGCAGGCATTTCAAGAAAAGAACATTTAACCTAAATTATATTGTTGAAATATCCTTTTGTCTCAGTAAACCAGATCAATTTTCTTGAAGCTGATTCTTTTGTAAGAGTATTAAAATGATGCATGATTCAGGTGTTTACAACTTATTTAGCATAGTGAGTCAATTAGAAGTATCTGCCTGAGGCTCTGTTCTGGAGTGAAAACCATTGGGAAGAATTTACATTTTGCTGAAGCAGTCACGTACCCACTTCCACACCCTGCAGAACTGATCCGTGGGGGACTGAACAAATGCCCAGGAGACACAGGTCTGTGGGAATGAGGAAACACCAGTGGGACAGGGGAATATTCTGAAAAATCACACATGCTTTAACGAAGGCCTGGGTGCTGATCCTTTCCAAGAAGTAGCCAAGACAAACAGTTCAGGGAATTTCCTTGAGAGAAAATATTCACTGTGTGTCTCCTTGAGTTTGGGGCACATGTACATTCATAAATAGTGTCATTGATTTCAGTTCAGGAGAGGCAGCACCACGTGTGTCATGTAGGCAAATGCCCTGCACTCACTGGAAGCCTCCTGGGGACACCTACCCAGGTCAGCAGAGTGCCACTCACCGGTCCTGGAAAGCACAGTGTGCCTTGTGCCCTCCTGTTCACTCACTGGAAGCCTCCTGGGGACACCTACCCAGGTCAGCAGAGTGCCACTCACCGGTCCTGGAAAGCAGAGTGTGCCTTGTGCCCTCCTGTGCCTGAGCTTTTGTGCCCTCCCTGCTCCAGAGTGACCCCTTTTACTGGAGCTGTCAGCCAGGGTGCCTGGCTGTGCCCAGAGGCTCTGCCTGCAGTGTGGCACCTGGCACTGGGGGTGGGCTGAGCCCTGAACCCCACAGTCAGCCACCTGCCACCCTGTCCCTGCCAGCTGAGTAACCCCAGTGCAGTGTCCTTGGGCTGTCACAGGTAATATTTGCCCCACAAGCCATGGTAGCTGCCAAAGCTGGTAGCTCACTGAAGTCAGGAAAAGGCTCCTTCTCCTTTTCCCAGTGCTGTGCCAGAGCCCAGGCTCCCCAGTCCACATCCCAGGAGCAGAGCCTGCCTGTGGAGCAGCTGCCACCCCACACAGGGTCTCTCACTGCACTTGGCAGAGAAGCCACTGGCCTCATCTTCTCTGAGGTGGTGGCAGAACAGGGGAGATGGACCTACAAGCTCAGCTGGGGTCTACTGAGGTCTCACTTTAGAATGCTTAACTGGGGGGTTAATCTGGATTTGTCATGTGCACAACATCGATCAGCCTGGGCTGTTTATTTTCTTTGTAATAGCAAAAGCTCTGTGAGAAAAGACAAAACTGAAAGAGGTGGAATCCAGTAGTCCCTCAAAAGAGATTTGCCTTGCCTCCATTTGCCTGTTATCAATAGCAGCTAAAATTTGCCATATTTCTGTCTTTTCCCACACTTCTACACTATTTGTCCAAAAGCATTATTGACCACAGAGGCTTCCTGAATCTTTCTGCATCATCTGTTTTTTATGTCTTCAAGCATAGTTTGAAAATATTTGTACAATGAAGATTCACTTATTCAAAACAATTGTTTGCAAGAAAATATATAACTTTTCTTCCTTTTTGCTATTTTATGTTATTAATTTTATACATTCTGCCTAATCCTTAATAATTTTTTTTCTCTTGCATAATAGTCCTGAATTTTAACTCTGTTTTTTTTTAAACTCAACTCATTAATTTTTGACTGTAAACAGAGACACATACATTAAAAGGTTGAAGGCTTCCAAATATAGTAGATAGTATCTCAGAACAAGAATCTAAGGCCAAAGTGAACAATAACATGACAGAACAAAAGTGTGAGTGGAACATAATTAGTGATGTGTGCACATTGTGGGTTGCTATGAAAAACAAGAAAGGGATGATCATGAGATCCCTGTGTATATTCTGATTTTATTGGAATTCTTTTAGAGAAATAAAAGCTATGAAAGTCATCTTTGGGAATGAAATAGATTTCCCTTACTGTTGGATCTCTCCTTTTGAAAGATTAGCACACAGAGAACGTGGTTGATCTCACCCTAAAGTAAACACTTAAAATACATTAATAGAGCTTTATACAAAGATTCTGTTTCTTTGCTTTAGCAAAAGCATAAGACCAAAGGGGATAGCATGAGTTTACATAAATGTTTCACCAGAAGGGCTCAGCCCATCTTCCTAACAAAAACAGCTACAAGGTCCAGATGAGCCTTGGTATTATAGTCAACATGGTGATTACAAGTAATGAGTGCCTCCATTGTGAGGTATTTCTATTTTGGCTTCGATTTTGCTAAGTGACTACAAAATGTGAGATGTCATTGACTGACAAGTAATAGCATCTTGACTTTGTTTGGGCAAAATCAATTAATTGATCAGAAGTTAGCTGGAGTAAAATGTCCAGGTATGTGAATGAGAGAGGATCTGAATTTTTGGAAAGTCCACAGGTGAAAAGAAACTGGATACCTCAAAGACAAAAACTTTGAAAAGTACTTCAACATATCAGAATACTAGTAATTTGATTAAAAAATATATTAAAAAGCGGGGGTCTTATATGTAAAGTGAGAAACCTGGCTAAATCTGAGACAATTTCATAAATGTAGCAGCTTCATAGATTTGTCTAGGTTAGGAGCACTGTCATCCAGTTTCCTAACTTCAGTCAATGAAGAAAAACAGATGCCTTCAGACACAAGCTGAGATATTAGTGCTGTGAATCATTTTCTGTCTACCTTTCTTTATTGACTAAATGGGAAGCAGAGGACAATTTTACATCTGGCTTAGCATTTCATTTAGAGGCCGTTACTCTGGTCAAACAGACTGTGTGGTAAGAAGCTGGTGTCCATGAAAAGAGAAGGGGATCCCAATAACACCCCATCACAGCATGACAGGAGCACATCTGGCCTCCCAAAGGCTGGCATGTGCTTACCGGGAATATGTGTACAGCCCCAATGTAAAAAAGATCCCATTTCTTAACACCATATTCAATAGGTCATGATGGCTTCAGGCCTTTACCTCTGCTATGGCTCAGTCCTCAACCTGCACAAAAGGAGATACCTGAAGAAGTGAGCCACTGGTGAACAGTGGAGGTGATTAAAGCAATTTGTACAACTTCAGAGATGCCCCAGGATTAGGCAAGAAAGAGAACAAGATTGCAAAAGAACCAGAGTCACTTAGGTTACGTAAGTCAGGTTTAGCGCATGAATATGAATGGAGTGTGTTGTCCTTATTTAGAGCATTAATCTACCTTCAATAACAGCCAAATCTTTCTACTTTCTTTATCCATTTAGCCAGAATTTTTTTTTTTTTTTTTGCTTTTGTCCCTGTGATAAAGGTGAAAATTATGGAAGTGGTCATGGCACCGAGGCTGCCAGAGTTCTGGAGACTAATTGTGAAGCCACTGGGTTTTGCCTTCTGATTAATAAATAATTACTAAAACCAAGTTCATTCTTTAACCAAAATAATTTGTATCTTTTCAAAAGAAGAATTTATTTTTCTTTCACAGTCTATCAGTTCTCCTTGAAAGATACCTCACCTTAAGCTCAAATTGAAATAATGTGCATGATGTCTCAGTTATTTAAGACAACCCTTATCCAATGAATGCAAATAATTTACTTTCACTCATAAGTGATTATATGGACAGAAGTATTTACTATTAGTAAAGAAGTAATAACTCCAGTGTGTTGCTTTTGTTATTTTTATTTCATAGCTAAATATGAAAAAAGGAGTTTTACAATTTAGCCTGCAGTTCTGTTCAGCAAAATGTTTTCCTTCCTTCTGTTACATACTTAGCTTATTTTCTGCATTTTTCCTGGAATATTATGGAAGCATTTCACCTGGTCTGCTGAAAGAAGTCTTTATGTAAATGCATGTTCTTTTCTGGGTTTTTACTTTCTCTTACTTCCCTGAAGGTTGTCCTGTACCTTCCTTCACTGATTAACTGTTTTGCAATAATTTTTTTTAAAAAGTGCATCCCTTATGTTCCATCATCTTCCATCATGTGTCATCACCTGCTCACTGCCAGGTAGTTTGGGGACAAGAATGTAACTGAGAAGTGTTTGATGAAGCCTCAGGACACTTTTATTACATCTCCTTATTTGCAGGTGTTTTCTGCTGGATGATACTTGAATTCCTTTTGAAGCCTTTGAAACTAAACAGTACGAAAAAGTTTAAGGCATTGAGAGGTGGGAAAGGTGGGAGGAATGAGATGCCTGATTTGTGTCATTTATGTGACAGCTGAGCCCAGGGGATCCAATCAGGGTGCAAATCCTACTTGCTTCCATGACATCCAAATGCAGACACTGCTACAGAAATCACATTTCAGGGAAGGCACTAAAGCTGCTTTTTCAACACTAATCCAAACTATATTAATCTCCTTTCAAGTCCTAGCAAGCATTATTTCCTGCTGCGTGACATAACACAGCCTGGTGCATTTGTTCTTTGGCTGATGCAGAAAGGCCCTCCAGGTCTTTGCTATTTACTCCATGCCAGCTGAAGCAAGAATGCCTGACACAGCAAATGAGAAAGGGTTTGTGGCACCTGAGAGCTGAAAAAAAGTTAAATCCATGCAATCTGCTTGATGGAAATATCTAATGATTCAAAGTGAGGAAGCAGACTAGTCAGTGGGATCATGCTAGACAAGTACTACACCCACACAATAAATCTGGGTTGCTCCCAAGACAAAAACCCAACAGTTGCTTGTGATGATCTCCAGTACGAAAAATAATGAAAATACTGCATTTGGAGCATATGGAGCAGACCCACTTTCTCAGACCTGCACAGAAAAATTGTTTGAATTTGAATGTGTTTTAGATATTTAAGTGACTTTGAAATGTAGTCTCAGATACCCCAGAAGTGTAAATTTAACAAATTTTTAATTTTTTTGTGTTATAAGTTGTGGGAATGTCCACAATGACGCTGCCTGTGAAGGTACATCTCTAGCATGGTTATTACCACCAACCGGTGTGTTGCCCTTTGCTCTCTTTTCATTGTAATTGGAAAGAATGAGGACAATACAACATCCAGAGTTGATCTCACACATGGGGTTACGTGGCTTCCTTGGCATTACTTGTGTTGAGTAGCACCAGAAATCTTTTGCAGAAAGATACATTGTTTAGAACTGAACACCGAGTCCCAGTAAGTCTCTCGTTTGGAGAATGCAGGATCTGATAAACCAGCTAGCTCATAGAAAATATTTACTGTTTATACAAAAATAACTCATCCTTCATCCTCTGAAACTTCAAACAGGAAGAGTTCAGCCTGACTCTGAAAACAGTTCTGAGAGAAAAAACAGGCAGGCTTGGAAAGCTTTTATTTCTCCACAGCTGCCTAGGAGTCTGCTGCTTTCTTAGCAAGAGGTCCAGTATAGATCATAATGTAAAAACTCAGTAACAAAGCACTGTAAGTATGAGAATTTGAAGATACAATGTCCTGCCATTCAATTAGACTTTTAAGAAAGCCAGGGCACTTAAGCATATTCCCTACATCTAAGCAAAGTGGTCTGGGAGCAATTCCTGGCTCTCAGTTTCCTCTAGGAATGAAATGAAGCACAAACCATATTGCCATAGGAAGGAAACTGAGCAGCCAAGGACGCACTCCACATTTCCTGTATGAGTGGGATGCATGATAGCATTGAGCTGCCCCACAGTCCAGGGCAGTCTGAGTGTCACCCATCCTTCTCTCTCCCTGTCCATCTCTTGCCTTCCCTTCCCTGCTCCCTGCAGGCCCTCTTCTTGGTGGTCTTCGTCTCTGTTTTTGCCTTCTCCAACCAAAAGCATGTCATCCAAATTTGGGGGAAAGAAATACCCCATGGATTGGCTCTGACTGCTGCAGGCTGGAGCTCTGCTCATGGGCTGCTGTGATTACACCTGCCAGCTCACTGTGCTGCCATCTTCCTGGAGCGTAAACTCTTTGGAGGAGGAATTGACTCATCCTGAACTGGACTTAATGAAGACTGCTTTTCCCTGGGCCACAAGAAAGAGTGTGTCTGTGCCAAAACAGAAAGCAGTTCACCTGGAGTTGCATGGCCCCTAAAGCCTACCTCTGCTTCAGCCCTAACATTTCAGAAGCAAGAGTCCCTTTTGGTCATTCTCATGGCAAGTCACTAATGATACAGTAACCACCCTATCATACAGCCTTGCAACTTCTGTCTTGGCTGTGCAGACACACAGCGTGTCGTTTAGTCATCTAACACAGAGGAAGTGAGTCTAATTATGTCATTGGGATATTTTAAGAAATAGATATTTTACATGTGCACTATTTTCAGTAACAAATTTCACTGCTAGAAATAATACTAAGACTTGTTTTCATTATATCATCTCATCAAAATGTAGTCTGCCCACTCTGAGCCTAAACACATCTGTGCCACCTACACATCTGTGGTTGCTGTAAGGTGTGTTGGGGGGTGGTGGTGGTGGTGTTGGAATTACAGCCCCATAGTCTTGTAGCCAAATCTGCAATGATGGGTGATTTAATCTGCCCATGCATTTCAGCGTTGGATCAAAGCTGTGGGTCTCACATATTTGTAAAGGTTGACTTAACATTTCTCGCTCCTTTGAGTTTTGCTTTCGTGTATCCTCCCTTGTAAGGATAACAGCACTGGTGGAGTTTACTGGTAGCAGTAACCTTCCCGCTTTTCCTGTTGCCACAGTTTGTTCCTATCCTGTACCCCAAGGGTTGCATTCCATACATTCATTAAAACTCTACCCTGTTATAAAGTAGGTTATTTTCCCAGATCCTTTGCTTCCCAGAAGTGTATTTTCAGGCTGCATTTCTTGCCCTCTGGCTGTTTATGAATTCATTTTCTAAAATCTGTCAACATAAAATTTGCACAGTAATCTGAGCGGGTAGTACTCTGTAGTAAGACGCATGAGAGGAAAGAAAATAATTCCTATTTTCACTCAGTTCACTGACTTTGTCTAAGACTAGTATCTATTGCTTTATTCCTGAGTGGTTCTATTATAACAGGATGGCTGTGCTTCTTTGTGATTCAGTACTGGCTGTTGGTGTTGACGCATACTGAACTTGTAAATCTCTGACTTTCAGTAAACACAGAGAAGATGGTAGATTGCAGATAGATAATCACCGAAGCAATACTGATGATGTCCTTGATTCCTGTTTATTTTCCTGTAGGTTTGGGGGAATTTCATAAATTTGTGTTCCTGTGGCTTATCTTTCCTTATTAGATGAAATCTCTGTTAACCGAGGTTAAGGTAAACATATTATAACAACTACAACCAATACATATCTATAAAAAATTAGGTTATAAAGTGTAGAGGAAGAGATTAATGGTAATTCTAGAAACATAATGACCTGATTCTATCTGACCTGAATATTGTGTCTAGGTCTGGTCACAGTGTCTTACAAAGCAGATAGCAAGAGAAATGTCTGCCAAAACTGTCAGGAGGATTTAAAAATATTGCTCACATCAAAGGGCAAGAAATTGTAACTTCAATTTTAAAGTTAAAACAAAGAAGACCTCCACTAAAGATACATAAGCACGCAACTTACAGAAAATAGGTCTTCTTGTCTACTGTTTCTTGATATAAGAACACATTCAGTGATCAAGAACAATAGTTTAAAAAATAGATCATAGGGGAGTCGCCTTCCATAACGAGCACAAAAAATCTGTTCAGTTTACTGTATTATTTTAAATCTGAGACTCAGCTGAGAATGTGGATATTAAGAACGCCTGTATCTATGCAAGAAAAAACTAAAAAAAACAATGAAAAACTCAGCAGCCCTTGAAATATCACAGGACAGGATCTTGTTTACTCCTTGTTTCCATTATGGATAGAAAAGAACTGAGATGGCCTGATTTGGACAGCTGGGAATTGCTGGCATTTTGTGACTCTAATGATTGGATTCAAGGAGAAATGTCACAGCTGAAACACGTGTCAGTATAGTGCAAGTCATTCCTTGGACTGCCATGAAAATTCTAATGCAGAGAGCTACGAATAGAGCATGAGGAATCAGAGTAATTAAAATTTCCAGTGTTTATTTGAGGCTGCATGGACAGCACTGGATTGTTTAAGCCTAAAATTTCAACAAGGGTTTTCCTTCTGGAGTTGATGCTTGTGCAGTCTCACAGAGGGAGAAGGAGCCCACATCCGATATTTATTTTGTGCGTCAAGTGACTCAGTTTCAGAGAGTGTAACTCATACTCTGAGTCTCATGAATATAGCACAGAAAATTCCCGAATGCGAAGTTCTGAGCTGCGTGTTTCCTCCTTGGCACTCAGCAGAGAACTG
Source organism: Nicator chloris (assembly GCA_013400495.1). NCBI lineage: Eukaryota > Metazoa > Chordata > Aves > Passeriformes > Pycnonotidae > Nicator > Nicator chloris. The sequence goes on from WAAE01010282.1 coordinate 51,590, forward strand.
CCAAAAGGCTTTTGCTGCCCTTTTTTTGAAGTGCTTGAATGGTACCAGATCCAGGTGCTCTTCTAAAGCATGTGTTTGTAGTATCTTCTCTGAAATTACTATTACATTTGAGATTGCTTGTATGAGACCAATGATTTTCCCAAGCAATTTGCAAAGCAGTTGTTATCTGGGCAATTATTCCCTGAACTGAAGCCAAGTGAAGTCTATGTTAAGATTTCTGTTTTGTTTGAATCTTGGTTCAGATGCTAACAGGCTCTTACTGATTATTTATTTCTTAATATTGACACTTCAGATACTAATACTGGTTATACAAATACAGTAATTAGAAATAATCTGACGCTATCACTTGCTTTATATTTCCTACTACATGCTCATTCTCCTGTTATAGATCTCTATCTCCCTGTTGCAACGTCATCCACTGTTTACTACCACTGTAGATAGACCTGGGTGCATTTTATTTCCTGCATCATGATTTTCAACAGAATTTTAGACAGAACATTTCTGTGGTATTTTTGAGAGTGGCATTTAATTTTTGTTTGTCTTAATTTGAAATTGACCTCAGTTGGAAATATGTTCTCATATACAAGATAATTGGAGAACCTACTGAAGCTTCTGTCCCTGTGTTTTGGTGCAGAATATACACATTGGAACTACAAACATCTTCCCGAAACATTTTCTCAAAAAAAGATGTGCTGAATTATTAGTGTTACAGACCCAAATTTTCCACGAAGAAGAGTCCTTGGGTGATTACTGGAAACTACAGCTAACCCAGCCATCAGCTAACTCTCTGATATGGGACAATTTGAGGCATAAACCAACCTTGTGTTTAGGCCCTGATAGAATAATGAAAATGGCTTTCCTTTATGGCTTTTGCCTGCATGGTCTAATCTAATCAACTGAGACCAACAGATCAGAATAAGTAGGTGGGAGGAGCGCAAGCATTTTACCAAGCTCAGTTGTTCCAGCTGCCTGGCCACATCCTGGCTGCCCCTTGTTGAAAGTGTTCTCTGTGGCACTGCACAGATCACTCTAATGTTCCTGGTTTACCTGTACTGCAGTCTCCCTTGGGAGACCTCAAACATGTTTTATCCCGTGGCAACTTTCATGACCAAGTTTTTTCTTGCATCTGTCTCACCCTGTCTTCCCTGCATCACTGATGCCTTTTGACCCCATCATGCAGCTCTGCACAATTTATTTGCTGTTATATCACCAATGTGCTGCAGCAAAATAGCACATAGTTTGGACCAGGGGTACGATTTATCTGTTAAACTCTCCTGATTCACCTGAAAACAATGTGGAAAAGGTAATTTAATCACAGAACCATAGAATCATGGAATGTTTGGGTTGGAAGGGCATTTCAAGTTCCAACCCCCCTGCCATGGGCAGGGACACAGGTATACGCATGTTATGCTGTCATTGTAGGACACAAAAAAGGGATGAGAGACTAAATATTTCAGAAAGCAAAGAGTATAGAAAAAAGGCTTTATTGTCTAATTCTTACTACTTTTATAAGGTGTTCTGATACAGACTTAACTTGATTGGTGAATAGGAACGACACCTCTCTAATCCTGTTGGTTAAACTAGAGAAACAGCTAAAATGTTTTGAGAACTAGAAAAGCAAAACACCACTTGGGGGAAGATTGTTTTGAGAAAGGATGGTTGTTTGCCAAGATTGTTTTGAGAAGAAGCTTTCTTGAGAACTTTTTCCTTGGGAAAAAGTTAGCAGCTGCTAACAGGCTAAAATCTCTCAGACACAGAAATATCAGGCCCACATTATGCCATGAGTGTTGGGACCCTGAAGTTGTGGTTATCCACCGAGGTCACCTAAATTTTTCTGGTGCCTCTACCAACAGCACTGACTCCACTAGCCAAAGCTACGACTTCCATGTCCTTCCTGACAGAGACTATGGACTGCCTGTGCAGACCAGCAAGAGACACCAGCAAACAGGCCAGGAAAAGCACCCCCAGAATGGATCCCTCCTCACAACTGCACTGGCTTGCATGTGCTTCCTCCCTAATGCTGGCTAGGTTAGTGCAAGGCTGCTGCTGTATAGGAGGTCCTGACAGTGCTGCAACGACTTACCCCTCTCAGGATGGGGCACACTGGGGGACATGGCTGAGGACACAGTCCAAGCTGAGTCTGAAAAGGACATTGGCTAGATAAACAGATATTGGAAAGGATACTGTGAACTCCAGACCCTTCAGACATGGCTGATACCCAACAGACTTTCACAGGTTCTTCTTAGGATGACAGACTCTGAGGAAGGCTATATCTTTTTTTTTTTTTGTTCCTGTGAAGGATATATTCAGACAACAAAAATCATGCAGAAATAAAAAGAAAGTTTTCTTACTTTCTTCCTAGGGTGGCAATCCCTGTAGTGAAGAGATTACAGAGAGCTGTAATAATGTCATTTGGGCTCAGAAAGCACCACTTGGCCCTGGAAATGACCCATCTTCCTCTTCTAAGAGGAGCAGAACAGGGTCATGTAAGCGCATGTAAGGTCCATCAGAAACTACACAGTATGGATGTGACTGTTCTGAGGGCACTACTCCATCAGGCTCCTCCTGCCCAGTGGTAGGACCCTGGTATAGCCCAGCAAAAAGTCAAGATACAACATAGATGGCTCACTCCAATACACACAGAAATGCAGCATCCTGTATTACTGTGGCAGTAGGAAATTTGTTAGGTGGCATTTAAATAAGAAACTGAAAGCTGCTTGTCTGCTGCCTGGTAAGAGTTTCCTTCGAGGAAAATGTTCTTTCATCCATTTTCTATGAGCAAAGGGGCAGGGGCAGAGCACAGCACATGGGAGATAGGTGAAGGGGATGTCAGAGGTAGTCCTGAACAGCACTGGCTGAAAATTCAAACTGCAGTATGTAATTGAAAGGCTGTGACTAAAATGGATGCACCAACCACAGCCCCTGTGTTATGCAGGAAAGAGGAGGATCACAGGCTGGAAGGAGTCTTTGTACCCTCTGCATAATCCTAAGGAGAACTACTGAGGTCTTCCTTGAAAGTGTTTTTCATCAGAAGCAGCAGAGCCATCAAACCCCAAAACTGGTGTGGACTCCTGTGTGCAGACACCCTACCTTGTGCAAAAACCCCCAAAATATAAGTGACAGAAGGTCTTGATCCTACATCCCAGATAAGCTTTCTGGTTAGTGGGCCATCAGTATTTCCACAAAGTACTGTTAAATTGTATATGTGTGAAGAGAAGACATCTCCAGCAAGACAGGTGAACACACACTCACCACAACATAAGTGAATGTGCAATTCTTTGACCTAGACTGAAGGCTGAGATCTAGATCCTTGTTTAAGTCAATCTGAGAAAATACTGAAACAATAAGTTCTCCTCTCCAGACTCAGTAAGAATCTATGAAGGATTGTCATGTTCCCAGGCAGTTAGAATATGTCTATGTGTAATTTTCCAATGAATGGGGTTAGACTAAGGGATTGCATTGTGCCTAGGACAAGAGTGCACTGTTTGAAGTGCATTGCATTGAACTCGCAAAAACACTAAAAAATTTAGTATCCCTGATAGTGAATATATCTAGAAGCTTCCTGAATATGGTTATGTCTTAACTTTTTACTCAGAGATCTGCATTTCAATAGAATTAATAATTAAATTCTATTTATTAGTGTCTTCACATAATGTAAGAATTCGCTATAGTTATCTGTGGCTTCCTCACCCACCATTATAATTTTTAATTCTGTGCAGAATCTCTCAGAAGCAAAGCTGTCACTGCCATCTAGTGTCTTCAGAGTAGGTTTCTGGAGATTATGCTAAGGAAAAAAAGATGTTCTCGTAACTTTGAATTCCTTCTCAAGTTTCTCAGCTACTAGTAGATCCATGTAGTTCATGGAAACTCTTACAGTGTTGCCTAGTTTCTCACTTTCGAAAGTTTAAATTACGATTGCTTACTTTTTTTTCCTCACCTGGAATATATATTTGCATACTCTAAGTCCTATTTGTTCAGGATTATGTAACCAGCACAGAAAACTCCCTGAGGAGGATCTGAGGAATCAGTGCCCAGCCACCCTCTGGGTGAAGAACTTTTTTTTAATATCTAACCTAAACCTCCCTAACACAATCCCCTGCTATTAGGTAGGGACTATTCCATCCATTCCCTACTATTAGGTGGATTTGTGTAGTTCCACATAAAAAAACTAGCAACCTGGTGAGAGGTTAATTCTGCTTGTATTACATCCTGGGAGATAGCTACTTCAACCTCCCTGTGGTCCTTTCTTCACTCACATCTCAGGGAACCAGTCAGTTCTGTCTCTGATTCGGGAAAAACACTTATTTCTTTTCAATTCTTGATGGTTCTGGGTGACATTCCATCAGGTCCTCACCAGTCACCCATGCAATGTTATTCTCCTGTAGTGGCAGTGTGTCCCAGGGCACAAGGTACTGTGGAGAGTTTTCCTTTCTGGCTGACAGCGGCCACAGGGTCCCTCTGGCTCTGATCTCAGCCTTCAACTTTCACAGCACGAGAATCTTTTTCCCTCATTTTTTTCTTAACTAAATGCCAGGAACTGGCAGCCTGGTGCTTTTCTCAGCTGAGGTAGAGCTGACCACAGAACAGCTCCTGTCTGTTGCTGGGGATGCGGACACAGAAGCTGGAGATGTGCTTGGACTTGTGCCAAAGGCTGCTTCCAGTCAGCCGAGCAGCTAACAGGAATCTGTCTGTCTGGGCTGGATAGCAGCTGGATGTGATCATGTTGAAGGCTTTTGAAAGTCCAGCTTCCTATGTAGTACCTTTTCCCCCTGCCAAGTGTTCAATATTAACAGAAATTCACCTAGATATGAAAGACATTCATTGACGTCTCCTTGCTTCCCTGTCCATATTTGCATCCCCAGTGCAGCTCATGTCAGACCTTTGAAACGCAGAAGCCTCGGACTCAACAACTAGCCCTTATGGAAGATTCATTATTATTTTGATACAATTTTTCACCAAGTCTTTTTACTGAGAAAAATGAGGACTAAGGTTATATGTCCAGAGCCTTATTTCATTGTCAAAGTAATTAAGTGAAACTTCAGCCCAATATCAAACATTATTTTTTTCAGGCAAACTCTGTCAAAAACTTTTATATGCAATTGAACCAAATTATGTTTGTTATGCTTAGAGAAATGTACTAACTTTTCTCCCAGCAGTTTTCTCAATATTTTATCATAAAACAGAACTTTGATTTTAGTCCACTTTAAGTTTTTAATTTTGTAAAGGCTTTTTTCCAGTTCTATTTACTTAATTTCTTTTAACCATAGTAAGGTCTCAAATTCATTAGGTCACAATTTTATGTTCAGAAAAGACCTCTCACTATGTTAGGTTATTTTAACTAACCATCTATGTTGTGTGAGCTACAGAATTAACCTCACCTAGCCCACCATTAGGTAAGCCTGGTCATCTATGTCTGTTTAAAGATATTAATTGTTGGTGAGCTTTGCTTGGCAGGCCTGGCTGATTGATTCACTTGGGGTTTGTTATTGAGAAGGCAGAACAGGACAATGTTGCTCTAATTAATTGCTAATATTTAACGTTCAAACTAATGTGTAGCTGTTTTTCCCAGTATTTCTTAATAATTTCTCATTCTTTCTGTAATGATAAGGACTAATTCCAACTTAGTTCTTATTTTGCAGATTTGAGGAGTCCTTTTGTTTTTCAGTTTTCTGTCT
>WAAE01010283.1:0-56012 GCA_013400495.1 Nicator chloris
GACTTTATACCAGGCAAAATAAATGAACAACAAAAAAAATCTATTAAAGACAAAAATAAAAAGTTCTGTTCAAAGATTTCAGATTTAGCAAGCAGCACTAGTTCCCCTGCATCAAAACTGATTATGCTTGCTATGCAATAGTCCAAAGGTACATTGTATTGTAATTTACCTCTTCCACTTGTACTTCTCCAATTGCACAAATTAAATTTCACCAAAACATCTAAGGAAGAGTCAAGACAGAAAAGAATTTCCCATTTAAAAACCAAACAAACAAACAAACCCCCCCTCTCTAAACAAACATAGGTTAACCTTTTCCTAAACACCAGCTTATGACTTCCAAACAGGGAGGGCAAATCCCTCCAGGACTGAAGCAAAAGGGAACTTTAATACCAACTTTAAGACTGTTGGATATCATCTCTCAAACTAAGGAAAGCTGAAAGGAGCTGAATTTATTACTTATTTAAATAACTGATCTTTTAGCAGTTTATCTGTTTTTTTAGACACTGCACCTATGTAAAAGATTATTTTTTTTTCCATGATTATTGTAAAAGCCTTCCACAACCCAACATTTGCAGTATTGCATCCTATTTCCAAGCGTAATGACCCTCAAAATCCAGGATTGATTTTGGCTTTATTCTGATCAATACTAATCTCCAAGATATATTTGACTTTGCACTGACCTAAACAAAAAGGTCACTATCTGTGTATTAGTCAATCTCCAAAACATTTATTAAATTAATTCCAGAGACCACAAAAGGTGTATTGTTACAATTGTTTCTGTCTGTGATTTCTATCCATCCTCCTTAGTAGTATTTACATGCCACTGATAATCCACATAATCACACTGTCACCGTAGTGGATTTCTCAAAATGTCTTGATCTGTCCTCAATTATTTTAAGATTAATCATTTTGTATTTATCTAATTGGAGGAACACCACCATATGGTATAGTTACTGGACTGCTGGAATCCAGTGTTGCACCTATTAAAGTCAATGAGACAGTACATCTCCCTTTTTTATTATATTGGCTAGTTTCAAAGTAGGACTATAAAAACAATACATGCATTAAGGCAGAGGATAACATAATAACAAAATTTTTACTGACTGATCTGGGGTAGGCGTCTCCTCACTTTTGTTTTCTTTCAACAAACAAACAAACAGCATCAAGCTTGGGAAAAAACACAAGGAAAAGGGAAAGATCAAAATATATAGGATATCATTAATAATTTTTGAAACTAGTAAATTAATTTGATGCCTGTTTTTTGTTTTTATTACAAAATGTAAGTTTGCCTCCCAAGGACATAACAAATTTCAATAGAACTACCTGCATTTCTGATAGATAACACAATTTAATCTTAGCATAGCAAAGAACCCATATAGTAAATTGAGAGAAGAACCATGTGTTTATTTTCTCCTTCAGACAATTCACCTTAAATTAAATGATTTTACAACCTAGCTGAAATTTTAAGCTAAAATAACACCAAAGACTCCATTAAATTTCTGTCCAGAAGTATTATTAAAAACCAAGTACTTGTAAGCTACCCATGTGTACTTCAATATAATTCTATTAGATCTTACATACTTAGAATTTTCACCCAGCAGACACATTTGCTTAAAAATTCAAATTTAAGCTTTCCCTGCCTCTGGAGTAGCAGACACTAAAAGACATATGAGTAGGCAGAATGGAGTGAATAGTAAGCAAAAGGGAGAAGTTACTCAAATAAAAATAACACCAGAAGAGTGGACAGTAATCAAGACTAAGGATGCAAAAAGCCAGAGAGGAGGCAAATAATTTCATAAACATCATGAAAAAAAAATCCAAGTTTCCTAACCATGCCATAAATATGGGTCTCACAGCTATTTGCACTCTGGCCAGGGTGAATGTGCTATTTCAAACTCAGCTATTTGATGACTTTTGGATTTCCACTTCTGAACTACTATCACCACCACTGGTCTTGGGCCAAGGAAGTAAGAAACGCTTACCCTTCTCCAGTTGGAATCTACTCATGTAAAGTATCTTTCTACTAAATAAAATTACATTAGAAGTAAACCCTTTTCTACCCCAAAAGGCAAACAAGTGGTCCCAAAGTACACAGATTCCCTTAGTACCCTCCAAGGGACAGAGTAGCGTTTGCCAAACTTTGACATCCTGACTTGAAGCAGGAAGAGTACAGCACACACTCTGCTATGGTTGCTAATGGATGCATCCAAAAGACATCTCTAAGGAACAAGAGAGAGCTAAATAGAAGCCCATGCTGTTATCTGAAATGTGAGTGGTTCCACCAGAGATGCTGGCATGCCACACAAAAGCAAAATTACGCTCTCTTATGTACAACACAGAATGAGAGACAAAAAAGTCAACAGGATTTACCAGACTAAAGCTCTTCTAAACTTGTCTTTTATTTTAAAATTCTGACATTTTTAGCAAAATTTCAGCTCCACAAACAACTACATTCACTTTCTTCACTGCCCTTGGTATGTGAGGGTGACAGAAGAATGTCTAAAAATGGCTATGTTGCCCATTTTTTTCATATTCCTTTACAAAAGGGCTCTCATTTGAAAACATTTTGAATATTATGTGTTTTCAGAAGAAATTTATAAGATTGTGTAAGGCCATGCAGAGGAAGAGCCAGACCTAAGCACAGGCTGAGAAGTGAGAGAGCAGAAGAGATTTATGTCCCTCTTCAGAAGCCCAGAGAGCTGCTGAAGGATCTCGAAGAATCAAGAATAGAAAGGCAGGCTGCACACAATGCAGCTTTAGCCTGCTAAGGAGCAACAAGCAGCTTAAAGCTGATGTAGAAGAACATCACTCAAGGGGGGTTGAACACTGGCAAGCACCAAAAAAGAATTAAGAGTTTCTGAAGCTTCACTACAAACAGCCTGAAAGAGAGCTGGACTGGCATGGTACATGGCATGACGCTTAAAGCTTTGACAGAAGCTGAATGCAAACACTTCCTGGGCACACATAATCCCTTCTGGAAAAACAGACAAACTCCATCTCAAAACTTCTGCAGTACTTCCCAACCACTCTCTGCTGCCACTGGAAGCCATGTGTTCCAACAGGAGGATGTTCTGCAAATTTCTGCAGGACAATTTTTTCAAGGGTTCTACTCAGTTGTTCTCCTGACAGCAATGTTCTTTATCAAAAGCCTCTGCTTCCCCTCTGTTGATGCTCTCTTGAGTTTGCAGATGGAGTCTATATCCTACATAGCTTTCATTTCACTTGGTCAAACAAATCAGGACCTCTTTTATCTCCTTATGACCAGACTATCCTATTAGCCCTTTACAGTACCTGACCTAATTTCAGTTATTTCTTCTTGAAGATGAGTGATCAGAACATTTCCTCTCATCATAAATTAGTGTGAGTTTATAGTGTTATTTTTATCAGATCTTTCAGAACCCTCTCTACACAGGCATCATAAGGGTAGATTTTGCTTTTCCCACTGCTACTTTACATTGACCATCCAAGTAAATATTTCCTTTATTTCTCCCCCAAGTTTCTATCACAGAACAAATCTTATATAGGTTATATATTCACATATGAATATGAGGACTAATGAATTAATTACAGCATCATTCAAAGATCTCAACTTCAGCAACCTGGCTATGAACATCTTTGCCAAATATACAACAGAGGAGATAAGGACAACCATGGAAAGAGAGACTTGGCTTTCATACATAAATTTCAGGAAAGCTGCTATATATCCACACACCACCAGTCAACCATATGAAAGTTGAAGTGGATACTCATATATTACAAGAGTAATTTTCTACTTGTAATATGCAAATTATTTCCAAGTGGTCTAATATGCACAATTAAGAAAAACTGGCCCACTGAACCCAAAATTTCAATGGCAAATTGACTCTACTGTAAAATTGTCCATGGTCTGTGAATCAAAATAAATGTGAGAACCACTTCTTATGTTATTCGGGTACCTTCCTTATATGTGGTAATTTGAGTTGAGGGCACAGTTCTGACAGGCATTCTATGGTTATGATAAACTAACAGCTCAAAGAATATATTGAATATATTTAGCTCATGAATAGTTTTGCTTCTGAAAGGAAGAGTAACTTTTACATCAGCACAATCCATCATAGCAGACTGAAACCTGTGATCTATGTATTAGCATTCTAGCTCATCTTTTCCTGCATCTCCTTCACAAAACATTTAATCCTGTTTTCAACCTCTGTCAGGTAAAAGTCTCAAGCACAGAAGATAGTAAATGAAGAAGTAAGTTTTTTTTTCATATTATTTAAGGAAGAAATTCTCGGATATCTTTTATATTACCTGCACATTTACTTATCAGTCTAATGAAATAGAGCTGAAGAAGGTAGACTGCTATGGATAAAAATCAATTTAACACAGTTTTGCAGCTGTTAAAACAAAAACTAAAATTCTTTCTTTTCCTGATTACATTGCAAATACATTTGGGATATTGATTAACTATTGATTAAGTGTGATAAACAAATGACTTACACCTTTAAAGCTTAAAGCAGTCAGGAAGACATAAATGAAAAGGTATTTCACTCTATAGACATTGACCTAAGGAATTACAAAGAATGGAAAGCATGGGATTTTACCACTTCAACTGAATTCTTTAATTCAATAAACATTTTAGTATTGAGTACAATCTAGTAATTGAAGTTATCCCTTTCCTTACTGTCCACATAAATGTTTCAACAGGATCCAAATAAAAACTGTGTTGTTCTCTTGTGGATTTGGATGGAGGGCCTAATTGCAGCAATCCTAGATCACTCTCCCCAGCTCTTATGGCCAGCTGTGACAGACACACTACATATGACTGCTGTAATATATGGTACACTGGTGTGATATATAGGTTATGGAAGTACTGTGTCAGAGTATTATCACTTTGGCAGCCTCCCACTACTCCCCCTTGTCATAAAATGCACAATGGGGGAAGATAAATGTGGAATTCAAGTGCCTAACCACAGCTGGAATTTCTGGTATTTTGTGCTACCCAGGAAAATGAAGTCTAAAACATCAGAAACAATGTGGTAGTTGCTACAGATGCTCTAAATTCCTTCATTTACAAAGGCAAGCCCCTGACAATATTAAGACTTAATCTGTTCCAAAGAGACAAAGTAGTGATGAATTAGAGCCCATACCATCTCACCAGAAAACTTGCATTACTCCAGAGTAGTGCCATAAAACCAATGAAACATCTGATAATTTAACAAAAAGAAATATCTCTACTGTACTTCTGAATCTCAAGACAATAGGTCTCAAAAAATTAACCAGTCACATAAATCTAGATTTTTTAAGGAAGTCTTAAATTGTTGTCTATTGTTATATCTATGGCCTTAAGAGAAAGCAAGTCATGCCAAAATAAGGCCAACAGTATAGCTGAAACAGGAACAAGTCATGGACAACTTGTACCTAGGAAAATCACCTGCTCCCAAAGCACAGCATGATGTCCTCGAGTGACTTTCATAACATTTGTCCCTGTCTTCCAGATGCTCTCAAAGAGACCTCCTAGAAAAAATGGCTTTTTCAATAGTTTTTGGAAAAGCAAACTAAAGCCAGGAAAGGACAGGATAGGTCCTGTGGCCTATACATAAGCAGCAAATTATTTTAATATGTTATCTTATATTAAAACTAAAGGATTTATCAGTTCTGAGAAAGTGGACATTGTAATGAAGTACAAGTCTGTTAAACCAACTTTCTTCAGTGCAGCTTATTTGAACTTAGTGCTGATTTATAAATTGTTAAATGTAGCCACATGGAAAATTTCACTTAGAATTAAGCCTCCCAATCTCAGTGTTAGACATGAAATAGTTCATACAATACAGAAAGCCACATCCATAACCCAGAACCACTTTTCTCAGGTTCCATAATTAGATGGATTTACGTTTCACTTAAGCTGAGTTATTAAAAGGAAACACTTGTGACTTGAATTTAACTTTATGCCAACAGCCTTTACTACAGGAGTTATTTCCTTTTTTAATTGTAACTTATTCTTTACGTTCCTTTTGGTTGTTTAAGAGAGCTCCAGAAGCCGTCTAACCGTATACGATATAAGACTGTCCCCATGCCCTCCGGTCTCTTTTCAGATGCCTCTTCGCTACTCTTGCAACATCAGCTTCTCTGGTCCCGTTACAAAACGCAGCATTAGCGCGTCAGTACCAGCGCTGAGCGCCTCCAGGCACGGAGCGGTCCTTCTGCGTGTGTTTAAAGGGCGCAACTACAACCCTGCTCCTGCAACACGCACAAATTAACCTGACAAACGAGATTTTTTTCTTAAAATTGCAATTACTTGTTATCACAAAGCACCCTGACAGCTTCAGTCCTGGGCCAAAGGCTCGCTCACGGGGCGCTGGGCAAACCCTCTCTTGACAGCTTTTTTACTTTTTATAGCCATAGCTTCACGTCATGCCTTTTTGAGTGTAATCCACAGCCAAGCAGCCGCTCTAAAAGTGCTAAACTCTGCGTGACACCTACAAGAACCCCGAGCAAACACTTTTCCCAGCCGCCCGCCCGGCTCCTTCGCAACTCCACGTCGGGAACAGCCGCACCGGCTGCCAGAACGCGGCAACTCCCAGGCGGTGGCAGCCGCGGAGGCGGCAGCGCGGGCAAGGTCCCGGTGTGACCGAGCCGAGCGGCGGGGAGAGGGCGAAGCGGAGGGCGCAGGTGAGAGCCCAGCTCCGCGGCCGCCCGCAGGCAACTCCCCGCCCCATCCCCGCACCTCCCTGCGGCGGCTCCGCGCCCCCGGGAGGACGAGCCCGGGGAGGGCAGACGCTCCCCCGGAGCGGGAGGACGCCGCACCCCCGGCTGCCATAGGCGCCCGCCCGCACTCACCGCCCCTCGCCGCTCCGCTGCCCGTGCCGGGACGCGGCGGCGGCAGCTCCGCGGAACCCTCCTGCGGCGGGGCGGAGGCTCCGCGCCCCCGGTGCCCCGCGCCGCCCACGCTGCCTTCCCGGGCTTCACCCGCCCCCCGGCATCACGCGGCCGCCCCTCCCCGGGAGCCAGCGGCTCCATCCGCAATGCAGCTGCGGCCGCCCTCTCCTTCTCCCGGCTCTCGTCCTCCGCCCGGCCCGTGCGGGCACCTGCCCGCTGCCCCTCGGGTGCGGGATTACGATCCGCGCACCCGGGCCCGGCCCCGCGGGCGGCGGCGAGCGGGCACCGCGCCCGCTCCCACGGCCCCGGGAGCTCCTGGCGCCGGTGCCCGTCACGGGTGTGAGACACGGAGGAGAGGCGCGACAGGGCAAAACAAGAGAACAGGACAACGGGGGGGGGGGCGGAAACACACACACAAAAAGGAATAATAAAGGAAAGAATTACAGGGTGTGGGGTGGGGGATGAGGAAAAGATGGAAAGGGTGTTATTTCCAAACAGACTTTTGCGGGTTGTTTCTACCCCCCACAAACCTATTACTGCGGTGGACCCGTGGGACCAGCCGAGATTAATTGCTCTGTGTTATGAAGAAAATGATAGATGACATTAATCAGGGAAGTTGTAAGTCATCCACGTTTGTAGATGGAATTTGGAGATTAGCTGGGACAGATGGCAGGCAAACACGGCACTCTCCAGGTCTGGCGTAAATCATCAATGTCTGGAATTATTAAACAGCCAATGACAGAAGCTCATACATTTTCCTGAAGAGAAGTGTATCTTAGAAAGATGAATATTCACTTAATATCACGAAAAGCTTTTCCAATCATTGTTACATTTCTCTTTCTAAATAACGGAAATATTTAGTTTTCCTTCCTGGATGTCAGAAACTTCAAGACTAGAAAAGAAACTAGACTTTCACACTTCTCATCCTTCAGGACACGGATGAGAGGCAAAGCCAGGCAAACAAGTACGCAAATCATTGCTTTAATGCCCTTTCTGAAATAAGCAGAAAAAGCTACAATAGGCTTGTCCTGATATCTCGAGTAGATTTATCTCTATTTACAGTAACTACTGCAGCAAAATATTTTTTTATTTATCTTTTATTTTTCTTCATGCACTTTGAGGAAAGGAGTAAATCAATGCAACTTTTATTCATAACTCCTAAAGGAACATTAGACATTCTTTGGAATCTAAATAGTTCCAAGTGGAGAGAAGAACTTTTCCTATTTGTCTCCCTTTTTTTTTTTTTTCACATAGCAAAAATGAGTTATGGTATGATCAACTTCAGTAAATCTTTCATGGTATCATATTGATTGATATGTCAAATGCTTGTCTAAATATAAGCTCAGCCCAATACCTGTGACTGAGTAATTGTAAGCTTGATTGCATGTCCTGCAATAATGTGATCAATCTATAGCAACATACAGAATTTTACAGAAACCTGCTCTATAAATCCAATAATAGCATCTGTTCCATCACCTTAGCAGGATCACTGTTCAAAACACTGAGTTTACAACAATTGTTTAAAAAATATTCAAATGTTAACTCCTTACACGAACAAAATGTTCACCAGGCTTACCAGCTTAATATCCATTATTAAAAGCTTTTTTTTAGACAAATTATTGTGATTTTTATTAGATTTAGGAAAAACAATGTACAAAATATCAAATGTGCCTTCTTTTTAAAAATCAGCATTTGGATTTTTTTGAGCACTCTACCCTGAATCATCTCTAAAATGATTCAATATATCATGTGGAAACATCCTTGCACACAAGTATTGCGTTTCCTAACTTTGCTGCAAACTCTAGGGGAAAATCAGGTTTAAGTTGTTAAATTTTTAAAGCACAAGGGCAAAGTTAAAACTTCAAGGGGAGAACCATATCATTGCTATGACTTAGAAATATCACTATCTACAATCTGCAATACAATTAAACCATATAATTTAGATTGATGAGAGATGATCTAGTTCAAGTCCCTCCTCAAGGCAGTAGAACTTCAAAGCTAGATCAGCTTCCTCAGCTTCCTTGTCCAGCCTAGTTTCAAAAATCCCCAAGAATGGAGATTCCAACTTTTCTGGGGAAATTGTTCAATTTTGACTATTGCTTATTGTACAGAATGCTTTTGTTTTTCCTAATAAGAACTTCTCTTGCTGCAGCTGGGATCTGTTGCCTCTCATCCTTTCTCAGGGCACCTGAGAAGAATGTGGTTCTGTGTCCCCTGTAAGCACTCCCTCAGTACCTGAAGGTGGCAATTACATCCTCCACCTTAGCCTGCTTTTCTTCAGGCCTCTCAGAAATATTATTAACCTTTCACAAATTCACTACTCTTTACGTATTTCTTTTTTAATAAATAGCACCAAATTTAATATTATAAGGCAAAACTCTTATTTTTTTTCCCTTATCTCTCAGAGTATTAAAAATGGATAGTCAAAATTACTCACCCCTCTTCTAAATGGTGTACTGATGACAAATCCTACAAAAATCATCATCGTCAAAGTAAAACTTCATCCTAAGTTCCTATTTCTATTTGAAAGGGCAAAGATAAAGGTCAAAATCATTTCTATCCCATTTGGCCATACAAGTTGGTCATATGGTAACTTTAAGGGTATCAGCACTACATACAGAGCAGAATGAGTTTCCTAAGCCTTACCTAAAAAATGTTTAATACCAAATATTAGGTTTTTGCTCTGACCATAATGACCTTTGCCTGAGATGAAGTTTCATAGCTGTATTTGAAAACTAATAGTATTTTTATGTATGTGGCCTGTGCACAGCCACAGGGGCTTGTTCTGAGATAGGCCATGAATTGAAGCTGTCAGGGGCAGTACTGCAGAGAGAGGCTGAGAAAGGGAACAGGCAAAAAGGGTAACCTAGGTTTAAACTCTTTTTCCTTGCATTCACAAAAGCTGTGGTTTGTCCTCCATCTCAGCAAAAGAGAAAACTAGGATTTCTACTCATTGTATTCATCTTAAACTATTTGACACATTTGCCAGTATGTTCTGTAACACTATTTGTATTTTAACATATTCTCTATTTTTTCACTGCATAAAACATGTGCTCTTTCTCTATATATACACATATACACATGTAAATATCTTATAAAAAGTACATATAAGGTAAAAAATCTCAAGTATCTTATGCATACAGACATTCTTGTTTGAAAGAATCTTCATTTCACACTAGAAACAAGTGTGCAGCTATACCTGAAATGTAATATTCTGTTAGGATGCAGAATCACCATCACATTCTAAACAAATATATCAGCCTTGCAAGTTGTGTTCATCGTTTGTTTTGAGTGGCTTTTTTTCAGACCCTTTAGAGCAAACCAAGGATGAGAATTGAAAAGAAATTGGCTGAAGTGTTTTGTGAGACTTTAAAGAAATATCTTCTTAAATCTGTTAAGAACTTTTGAAACCTTTCAAAAGTTTTGTAATCGTGAAAAAAAATAAATGGTGAAAAAATAATCCCTAAGGGGGTTGACAACAGAATATACATGTTCATACTCAAGGAACTAAACCATCCAACAAATTGGAGTGCAGTAAGGAAGCGCTTGCCTCTGTTCAGCAAAGCTGTGATAAATTGATGGAGTTGGCACTATTTTACATATCCTATGCCTTATGTGACATTAATTAGCTATTCCAGTGGGCAGAAGTCTACTCAAGAAATCACCAGCACAGCAGACCCTAATTGGCATTCCTGTTCAGTCTAGAAATCTTTAATTTTCTAGCACCAGGACACCAACAACACACACAACTACACCCCTGATTACAGGGAAGCATTTAAGGCAAAACAATGGTGAAGCACAGACAGATTTACATTTTCCATGTCTAACATGCAGCTCAGCACTTGCCTGCTCTTTTCCAAACCATTGTCTTCTAGCTTTATTTTAGAATCAAAACCAAGTTATTACTGAATAAATGTATTTTTCCTTCCTATATGTGAAACATTATCCCCAACATAAAATCAAATACCTGATAATTTCTTTTTTTATTCACAGATTATTCCTTACAAAAGTAAGCAATAGGGCAGTTTGAAGGCATTCTCTTGGTATTTTGGCCACATGTCCTCCAACAGAAGAAACATGAAATAATGCTTATTTTTCCATCTATTTATGGATGCCTCTGGTTTTGCCTCAGAAACAAAAATGTCTTTTGCCATATCTGAAATATACAAATTGGGAAACCTTCCATCTCTTAGTTTTCCTAACAAATTAGCATCTTTGAAAAGGCTTCTGCTGGAGAATTTTCTTTTCCTAGGATGTCATTTGAATGGATAGCAGCACATTTGATCTACTATAAATAATTATAAAAAATATACTTGTATGAAAACAGACACTGGACATTTCTGTTCAAATCCATTTTTTCTCTGTATTCCCTAAAAACTGAATATTTGAAAGTACTGGAATATAAATTGGTCTTTGAGGAAAGTCCTGCAATGCCACAAAGGCTTGCCTTAGGAGAACTGATATTTGAATCAGCTATTAAGAAAGATATCATGGTATTTTATATCTACCACTAACTCAGAGCAATAAATATTTTCAGATATCAAGAGTAAAAAATATGGAAATTTTTGTAGGTACAGGAGGAAAAACTGGAGACATCTGGCAGGAAAGGGGGAAAGAAGGTCTCAAAATCATATTTCTGGGCAATATGAAAGGGTGGAACAGCAATGGGGTGCACAAAAGGGCTGCTGGGAGCTGCAAATAACATTTATGCAAGTGTAGGATGAAAATGTTTCACAACGGAACTGGATAATATTTAATTTTTTTAATGCCCATGGGGATTTACCTTCTGAGGTAAATTTATTTTGCCTAAGGCCTGCAAGCCTTGCTGCTAAAAGTTTTATGCAACGAGCAGTGAAAATTTTATTCATATCAATGAGGTTAATAGAACCATTCCAACACTGACACTTTAAGAAATTGAAAGAGGAAATAAAGTGAGGAGCATCCACTTCAATTTCTGTCTGTGATCCTCTGTGCTTGCCATGCCAATAAGCACATTTGGTCTCTTGAAGGAAATCTTATTATCATACTGTCTCTCCCAGCAATTTGTTTTGAGCACATTCCTATGGACAGGATGGCACACAGCAGCTGCAGGAGACTTGTAGGAATATCAGGTGTCACCCAGAAGATGGGACAGCTCAAAGTCTACCCTACCTCTACTATTAGAGAAATGTTATTAATTTCATGAGGATTTCAGCATATTTTTTCAAAGGGATATATATCCCTGATCATCTATATTCCACAAGGGGAAGAAAATAGATTGTTTCATCCCAAGTTAACATCAGTGTTTTAACACACCTCTCCCTTGCTTTATGCTGAAGGTACAAGAAGTGTGAGAAGAACATTCTGCTCCTGGATTGACACTCCCAGAACACACTCTGCGCTGGACTTACTGCTCTTCTTTCACAGTTGCTTACATGGAAAGTTGAAGCTCTATCATTCACTGTACATTCAATATATACCAAACAAAAGCATGTCAGCTTTAGCATTATAAAACCTGACAAGAACCTTTATTGCACAACTTTACTGCATTTGCAACGCCTGTGTAAAACACCAGCTGTATATCACCTTTATTTAATAATAATGAACCTTCTTAATATTAGTTAACTACTAAACAGAATTATTTTTTTGACAGTTTCAGGTTTATACTGGCATTAAACTGACAAAGGATAATTTACTGCAACATTGTCTTTTCTTTGCTCACTTTTTTTCAGTATAGTTTGGAGACTAGAGAAACTCCAGGGAGCTGGCAATTTGAAAAATAAAGGTCAATTTCTGTTAACGAAGCAGAATATACATAGAAGGAAGAAATTTACATGAAAAGCTGGCCCTCTGTGAACTAATTGCTCATTACTCTCATCATCCCTTAGGAAAGATGTGGATAATCCTATTTCAAGACATATAGCATAACTGAAATTTTGACAGCATGAACAAGGCTTGAATCTACTACAAAGGGCCACATATCAAAGGCTGAAAGGACACAATTCATAGCTAAGTCAGGAACAGTAAAAATCCAATCTCCTTGAAGTAGACTGGGTAAAATTTTCCCAAATTTGCCTGTAGAGAGCTAAAAATGTATCCCCAACTGCATCCTTAAGTGTCCTGGCAAAAAATCACTACTTCATCAATAAGAAGAAATGTAACATCACTCAGTGAGCCCTTCCAATGAACTACTTTTCTTTCACAGGAATCCACTTATTCTAGCTGTATGGAGTAAGATCATGTTATTTGGCCCTGGGAGTACATGTGGTGAGGAAAGTTCAGGTAGGCTTTCATTTCTTTCAATTTTTAGCCATAAAGTTGAACTGGGTTTCTTTTCAGGTGGAGCAAATACCTGATGCCTATGTAGATGTTATATAAGTAGCATGCTTTACATAAAAATTTATTGCATCTGGTCTGACAACATAAATATTTATGGGTTATGGCTTAAAAGCAGGTCCCAAGTCATCCTATCACTAAGACATATGATCATGACCACTAGAAGTGGTCATTTTTTAATGCACTACAATATGAACAACATAATATTCAATTTTAAACTTCATATGTCCTCTCCTGTGTTGGCTTGCTCAAGAATGGCCAAATGCAGGCCACACCTCACTGTGATTTTGGCTCAGAAAAATGGCTCATTATTCCAAGGGACACCATCAAGAGATGGTGTATCTGTCAAATACGAATTACTTTCCACACTGAGTTTTCCATTTGCACTTTATTATCAATTTTACTGTGTTAATACTTTTTTTACAAAAGATGACTGTTTTCTAGTAGACTGCAATATTCCATACCGTACACAAATACTAATTTTGTAATTTTGCAATAGAGCATTGTTCAGATACCTCAGAAAATATGTCACAATATTTAAGCTGACTTGATCAGTGATACAGCATAAACTGTCATGGTGTAGAATGGTTCATAAAGGATTATTTGGAAATGTGGATATGGAGTATTTAGCACATTTTTTAGACTATTTATAGTATAAAGACATATTGTGCTGCAGTCTTCAAAGACATTTTACTGTCATACAGAATGCTGTCATGCTTTAAACCAGTATCACAGAGGCATTACCAGAAGAAGATAAATCATAATAAAAACTGCCCAGCAGAAATGGTTGCAGAGCTGTGTTTGTATCTTCTAAAATCCCTTGGGGGAAATAACAACTGTTCATGTCTATTCTTATGACTGAGTCTTCTGAAACCTTAGGGAATTTTCCTTTCCTGACTGTAGAAATATTTAGGGGTTGCTGGTTTGGTTTTGGTTGTTTTCTTTTTTTTTTGGTTTTTGTGGGTTTATTTTCAGATTTTGTTCAGTTGGGTTTGTTTGTTTTTAAATGAGGCAATGAAGTCACAGCATGTAATGAAAGGATAGGTGTAGCTAAGAGAAAAGGCAGGAATAACTCATCTACCTTATCCTACATAAAATTGTGTTCACAAGCACTACAATTGAAATCAGTAGCATTATGTGAAATGGAATAAAAGTGTCAAAAAAGGGATTTATAAAACATAGGTAAATAACAGATAGCCTCTCATCCTTGAGGTTCAAAGCCAAGTTTCCTGTTGATTTGACGAGGATTTTATTTCTTTGGTGCCATATCTGATATGCCCTGAGATTGGCTCAGTAGGTCAGAGCAAGGTGCTAATGACACCAAGGTTCTGGGGTCAATCCCCCCATATTCACTCAAGGACTCAATGATCCTTGTGGGTCCTTTCTGACGTAGAATGTTCTGTGATCCTTTTGTTTGCTCCACCAATTCTAGACCGAAATCTGGCTATACTCTCACCTGCCATCCCAGGCTTGGTTCTAGTCACTTCAGTCAGCTCATGGAAATATATTTGCATATTTGAAAGCCAGAAGTATTGGCTGATAAGCCACACAGATGTTTATAACTTAACTAATAATAGAAATTTTATTTCTGACCTATAAACTCTGCATTGGGAAATTTAATTATTGTCCAGTGTAAAGCTCAAGACTTTACAAGCTATAGTTTGGGATTTTTTTGTAGTGTTGATGTTTTCTAGACAATTAAAAAAAAAAAACAAAAAAAAAAAAAAAACCACCCTGAACTCAAAAGGTTGCAAGACTCCTAGGTTGGATGGGACTTGGAGCAAGCCTTGCTTTCTCCACAGCTTCTAACCTACCCAAAACTGAACATTAATCACCCATACAGGGAAAATGGAGGGGAGAGGGGAAGGGAAGATGAGGGAGAGGAAGCAGAATCAAAGCAGAAAATTGTTTCAGTACCTGAGAACTTCTGGGGTGTAGGACTCCAGTTACAGGCTTTTGTTTTTCTTCCACTGGATGCACATCACATACTGGCAAGACCGATACACCCAATCAGAAGCATCTTTAAAGGCTCTGGGGTGTGCAGAAAGTTATGTAATTATTTCTTCTAATTTTTTTAATACAATGAAAGCACTATTGGCCATTATATATTCTAAATAAAATAACAAAACTTTTATTCACCTTTGATGTAGTTTAAAGTTATGAGCATTGTATTGGCTAGAAAGTAACAACAATATTCAACTTTAAGAAGGGAAAAAAAAGAATAAACCACACATAGTTTTACCTCAGAGCCTTGGAAGTTGTTTATGAATGTAGATAACCCCACAAAGCAGCCAAAATCCTCAGGTGACGGGAAGAGAGAAACATTAAATGGGATCTCTGTAATCCTATCTTCTACTCCACAAAGCATAGCTCATTATATTTTAGGTTGAATGTATTTTTAAAAGCCTCCAGGGCTATCAGTTTGTAGCTGTAGAGTAATTGTCCTAACACAATATGGAGAGAAGGCAAAAAGAAGAGCTCAGGAATCAAGTTTATGTCCTATCCAAAAAGCAGTTATAATGTTTGACTGAAGAGACATTGAAAAGCCGTACGTAAACCCTTCTGAAAATGAGAAAATTATTGCAAACTGTCTAGGCAATGGTTTGAATTTCCAGAGAACTATCAGGCCTGATCAAAAGCTGTTCTTCCCCACCCCCTCCCCTGTTCTATAGCTGCACAGTCAAGAGTATGCTTCACAAAGCCCCTAGTGGCACTAATGATGCTATCGCTCCTTTTTGCAGAGCTGTCATTTCTCCTAATTATCATTTATATTGGGTTTGCTGCTTTCTGATATTAATATTACCACATATATTCTTTAATTGTTAGGCAACACTACACAGTGCTTATTCATAAGAGAATTTCAACCCCCTTGACTTCTCTGAAGCCTTGAAATGTTGATGATGCCTTTTAAGATGGTCTCTGCTTAATCTCATTACCAGGGGAAGAGTTAGCTCTCCATAAAACCTTTAATTTTATATACACAATTGTCCATTGTTTGAGAAAAATGGATAATTGAGCATCCAATTAGTGAATACCTGCTTGCACATACAATTAACCAATTTGCAAGATTAACCAGCTTGCAAAATGGAAGTCCCTTTCATAGGTGACTCCCTTTGATCTCTTAGGTTTCAAGTTACTTCCCTTTTCCAGAGAAAATGTAGGAAGGGGATTGCGCAGGTTTTGGTTGGGGTAGAGATAATTTTCTTCACAATATCTAGTATGAGGCTATAGTTTGGATTTGTGTAGCAAAATGTTGGTAATTCAGCGATGTTTTAGTTATTGCTGGGCAGTGCTTACACAGAGCCAAAGCCTTTTCTGCTCCTCACCCTCACCAGCAAGGAGTCTGGGTGTGTACGAGAAGCTGGGAGGGGGCACAGCTGGGACAGCTGACCCCAGCTGACCCAAGGGATATTCCTCACCATATGGTATCATGCTCAGCATATAATACAGGGGAAGAAGAAGGAGGTGAGGGATGATCTTAGTGATGGCATTCATCTTGCCAAGTAAACAATTATGTGTGATGGAGATGGACATCAGCAAAATCTTCCCCTTAAAAAAACCACAACCCAAACAAATTCCCCCCCACCAAAAAAGCGAGAAACAACAAAACAAAAAACTAAAACAAGCAAACAGAAGAACCCAAATAAAACCCCTCCAAAATAAAATAAACAAAAAGAGAGATAAAAATGGAATCTGGTATGACACACATGATTTGCCTGTCTAATAGAGAGATTTAATTGCAATCAGAAAACATGCTTAGCTTTGAAGAACTTCCATGAGATTCGAGAGTTCTCAAAAAACTTTCTACTTTAGGTTCTCTTAAGCCTTTGTAATGACTGGATTCCTTATATCATTATAATGATTTTATTATTTTACCGTCCCAGAAGAAATGGGAAGCATCTGTTATATTTCATCATTTAAAAAGTATAATGGACACAGTATGCTCATCTATGGAACAAATTGTTGTTTAAAGTAAATTTTGTTTATGAAGAGAGGTGAGGGGACAGATGCTATGTTAATTAGCATGAAACAGAAGTAGAGTTTCCCACAACTTTAAGCAGTACTACGATTCACTCATTTTACTAGTACAATCCTGATCAATTTTAATTCTGTGTTCTACAGAGATGAATTTCGCTGATTACGTTTGCTTCACCTGTGAAAAACTAAGAAAAATAAGTCAGCTGATAACATTACATATTGAGGAACCTTCTTAGTTCCTAGAACTAAACTATTTTTTTTGGTGAAGCTTAATTCTGCCTTTATTTTCTGATTTGTAGAATTGCAAGTTGCCTGAAGCAATTTTCCAAATAGCTATCCTTCAATAATGCTGCTTAAAATAATAGTTTTAAATATATATATATGAAGACATTCTTCGATTTAGTTCTATGTGGTGTGTTTGCTTTAAAAAATAAAATAACATCTGCAAGCTAAGCACTCAAGATGCCTAACATAAAAGGCTATTCTGCCCCTTAAAAACAAAACCAAAGGGATTCTATTGTGCTTAAGAAACAGCCTTCAGGGGGATATAAACAGTAGAAAGTGCCAAGCAATCATTTTCACTAGAAAGTCACCCTTTAGCCATGAGCAAACATATTTTTTATTAAGACAACTTGCATTGCATCTGCTAAGAACCAATAAGGAAATTAGCAGCGTTAGTATATCAAAGATGCTGCTATTTATGCCCTCCATTCATATAGGCCTGTTAGCAAAAGCCTTTTCATAGCTTAGCAACCAGTTTCAGTTACTTCATCCTCTGTTTTCATTGCCAGGCTTGGCCACTTAAGTTTTACAAATTTTAACAGTGTGCTCTTAAGTCCTGGAGTCTTAATGGTGACCACATAATGGACAGTATGCCAGTGCACCAACTTTCATCTGGCTTCTAAACTTTACCTCCAGCTGCTATTCAGCTCAACCATTTTGTAGTTACATAAAACTATTGTTTACCCAACAAACTGCAAGTAGAAAATTGTTGCTGGTGTAAAACTTTAAAAGCCCATTAATTTACAAGGAAAAAAAAAAAAGTGGTTTGATGTAACATTTCAATGGCCAAATTAATAAGTATGAAAATCTAATTCACCAGTCTTAAGAATCTCACTGAGTGCCCTTGAAGTTTGTAGTCATTTCCTCTAATTGACCATAAGACAGTTGTCTTATTTCTGTGTTGGAGTTCTCATAATACCATCCCACTCTGCTGCTTTAATCAGAAATAAGGTTTACTTGTTAAAAAACAAAAAAAGGGAAAAAAGGTCCTGAAGATAGGCTTTTCTAAAACCAGTCCAAACCCCCCTTGTTAAAACATTGAAATCTGTTAAGTTAGTTACACTGCAAAGGACAGTGTCCTCGAGTTATGAAGTTGATGGGATGTGGCTACTACATGCCTTAAATTATTTTTTGAAGTATTCACATTCGCTTTTTCTGCAGGAAAAAAAAATAGCAGTTTTCTGAACAGCCCTCCCCTATTGTTTCCCACAACGTGGGGAGGATATGTCCTTATCTGCACTGTTATGGGCATTACATCATGCAATGTACTGCTCAAAAGAAAGTCTATTTAGAAACTTTAATCCCTGGAAGTCAGGAAAAGTCAGTACTATAGAGTTTTCTCAGAACCCTAACCCTGCTGTGAGGCAACACTTAAATCATTTATAACTATGCCTTCAGTTCCCCTACAACTGGTTCCTCCTTTTTAAGTCAAATCTCTGCTAAAAATATTGTAGACCTGCTACTGTCATTGGAACTCCTACAATGGCCAATGTAGGTTTTTCTGAGACAGTTGTGGTAAACCAGAAAAAAAACAAACAAAAATATTTCTTCATTACCGTGAAATTTTGCCTATGCTAGATAACCTTTCCTTCCAGTGTCAGCTGTAGCCTTCTAGACCCCTGAGAGTAACAACAGCAAAATTAAAGCATAGTTTAAATAAACCACAGAAAATTTATCCTCTCATGGTAACACTGTGATTAAAGTATGCAATTGAATTACAGAGGCTTAGATAGCATGAAATGAAAGCAGAAATACATCAAGAATCACTGTTTCATGCAGAAAAAAATCGTAAAAGTGTGTAATGGTACACAGGATAATATTTATCTGGGAATAGATGACAGAGGACTTTATGAGACAGAGCTATAAGGCATGAAGGATATAAAGTTCAATAAAAAAAGAATAAACTCAGCAATGCTTATAAAGAATAGATATACAAATATTAACCCCCAAATAACTGACACACATACCATTTGTTATTTCAAAAATAAAGATTTTTATCTCAAATATTGCAAATGCCTAAGATGACTCAAAAAATAAATAGCCTGATATTTAAATTTCTTTTGAATACTAAAATTAAATGTAATTTCCCATCTCCAAAGCTGAATTTATTATCTCTACAATCTCCTTATCTTTCAATTCATCTTTTAAGAACACATTGATAGCTTTAATAAAACTCAAAAGGAAACACTTTGCAATAGATTTTACTTTTTAAAAAAAAAACCCTCACCTAGTGATAACTGATAAGACCATCTTCTTGTTTAAATTTCCATCTAAAGAGGTATGCCTAATTATCAGATAATATCAAAAGCAAGCACCATCTCCATCTGTGGGCTATTTTATCTAACTGCATCTCCAAACCATTCCAAACCCCTGAACTTTCTTCCAGCTCTGAGAGATGGGCTACCTATTAATAAGGTACATCTAAAACTGGTCAAATCCTGTTACCAGTGTTGTTTAAAACTGTGTTTTTCCAAGTGTGATTGACTAGATGACACTATTCAAATGCATGAAGTATGTTTATAACAATTTGTATCATTGAGGTCTGGGGTCAGTCAGCATACTATTTTGTAAAATGTTAAAACTCTTTTTGATTTATGTGTATTTTTAAATCTTCAAGATGGAAAATGTCATCCTTGTTACCACATGCCTTTAATATCTCTAAAAATGTATCATATATTTTCAGTCAAGATATTCAGCAATTATTTTGTCTTCTTGTTGTTTTTCTTTTTGAACTACACTAAAAGATGTCTTGGATGCACATTGTCTGTTCAAGACTTAGTTGTCTTGACTGATCTTTGTAAACTGAAAACTGGGCTTTAACTATAGATTTCAAAGGCATTTAATTGGAAGGTTGGTCATTACATACCATACATGTCTAGACAGGAAGGTGGCACTTGTTTATCCTTAAATGAGTCAGACCCATTAGTCAGACTGCTGTTTACTGTGCAGTCAAGGAAAAAAGAATAATTGAGTCCTACAGAAATAAACTTCCATCTTTTTGAATCCCCAGTAACAAGAAGTAATGGTGTCTCATTTAATCAACAGCTGATTCCTGCACTTACCTATATTAAATTATATATTCATTCATGTCACCCACTCTGCAACAGTGTTGTATTAAATTATCTCCATATTTCTATTTAGCTGGATCATTTTACGGTTGCAACATTTCTACCTCTCTTAAGAGATGGGATAAGCAAATGCCATGCCAGAGGCTGCAAAGGAATTGCCATGGGGAGTCCCTCCCATCGCTTGGGTCAGCATCACACACTGAGGTAGGTGCATTCTTCCCTCTGCACCTCATCTGCCATTAGCCACAGCAGGTGACAAGACACATCATTTAGTAGGCATTTAAGCACTTGAGATGCAGCATAATGTCCCAGTAGAACACGTTTTTGGGGTGACTCCTGGAGGAACTGAAGGCTAACAAAACAAAACAACCAAGAAAACTCCACAACAACAACAAAACAACCAAGAAAACTCCACAACAACAACAAAAAACCAAACACAAACAACCCAAAAATTAAAAGGGAACAGATTCAGTTTAACACTGTATGAAAAGAGAAGTGCTGGTCTCAAGAAAACACATTCACTTTATCTCTAATCTGGCACTTATTCATACATATATTTACGAACTATGATGAAGAAAACCCAATGGACATTCTGTTTGTGCTCAGACCATGTTAGCAGAACACAAGGATGAGTTCACACTTTGTATCTCTTCCAAATGAATTTGAGTTCTCATTTAAATGAGCTCAGTGAGCACTAGGCTGGAAAGAATAAATCCAGTCCTATTGCTCTCAGAATTGTGGTCACCCCAAAGTCAAGAAATCTTGTGACTACTTCCCTTTCATAACTTCTTGACCACAATAACACGGTACTTTCTAATTCCTCTCTTTTATTCAAATGCAGAGCAGCTCCTCACTGCCACCGAGAAGTACAGCACTGCTTACAATATATCCATGTTGGGATTACACTAAAATGCCTGTCAAGATACTTTTGTCTTTCCACAATTGTGTCATCACATCAGCATGCTGACTTGTGTTAATAAAGCATTCTTTTTAATTTCTTCTGTTTCCTGGCAGTTTGGATCCCTAATCAGACACTGTAGCTCCTTTGTGGCTATTGCGACTCCAGAAAAAATGCATAGGTAGAGACGAGGGCCTGCTGCCAAAGCAGTACTGGGTTGACTAGAAAAAGAATGAGAATTTTCCAGAACTTTGCAAACGGTTCATTGAGGAGAGTCTTGAAGCCCAGAAAATTTCTGCTCCTCAGCTTTCATAACACAGGATTTTTCTTGTTCAAGAGCTGTCTGGAAAGGCAATCCTCCTCCCGCCCGGTTGTCTTATTTTCAGAACCTATAAGCTGGAGAATGCCCTTTTAAGTTCTGTGAAGGCCTTGATTAGTTCACAAGGTTACACAGCTCACCCATAGGTTTGATTTATGGTGTCAGGAGTTAACCTGACACTACTCAGTTAATTTGCATAACTTGAATTACTGAGTTTGGTAAGACCAATAATTAAAATTCCTTCTTTGTTTTGGGGCATTTGATGACCTTTCTTTTTCAACAGGCTCTCATAAAACATGATGCCTGGAAGTGTGAACCCATCATTTGCCTCACTTCAAACCTGATGTCCCAGAAGTCGCCTAAATGTTTTGAAACTGCTCTGACTGATGAGAAAGAATTATAAAGAGATGTGGCAATGACTGAAGGAACTCGGGTTTTTATTATTATATAAATCACCACCATTCCCAAAGCTACACTGGAGTTTTTAACATCTAAGAAAAACTTTAAGCTTTCTAGCAGAAAGGCTTAAGATTTGCTGCACATTGTAGCACTGCAATTGGGCTTAATCATTCAATCTCACTAGACTCATTCATTCAGTTATTCTTAATTATGATGAAGTAGTGCACTTAAATGACTCTTCCCACATAATTATCCTTTCCAAAACACTCTCCTGAAAAACAGGTTCTTACTCCAGCAGCTAGACCCAAACAGCAGCCTCCTGCCATTTGACAAAACCCGGAAGAGACAACTGCTCTGCAAATTTACAGGAGTGATATAACTCTGCATGCTTGTCTGCAGTATTTACAGCAGCTCATTTGCAAAGCAGGCCTGTAGTTGGACTTAAATCTAGAAATGCTCATTATAATTCCATTATCTTCTTGTATATAACCCCCCAAAAAGTAAAGAAATACATTAGCCAGAAAATACTCAAAAGTAAGCAGGGCAAAGTTCCCCACCAAAAGGAAAAGAAAAAAAAACTCAATAATTTTATTGTTAATATTTTTAGCACCAAGACCAGTTTAACTTTTTTACTAACCTACATATATTTTTGAGGAAAAAATTCATCTATCTCTGCCTAGTGAGTGTTGTTGGTTTCTAGTACTCATATATGTGACCACTGAGGAAGTGGATCATCTCTAATTCACATTCCCTGTGGTAAGGAGTTCCCCTCTGCAGAAGTTGAGGGATGCTGAGACACAGGATTGAGGAAGAGAACCCTGAGAGTGCTGAGTTGCATCTGCTCCTCTACCCTTCACCACTTCTCCACCAGCAGAACCACAAGCTAGGACAGCACCTCTTGTGCCCAGTTCCTCAGGTCCTGGCTTCCTACTCCTTTCCAATTGAGAAATCCTGACTCAGTGACTGCCTCTTGGCTTCCTCTCCCTGCTCAGGAAAGGACTGTGCCCCAGCCCGCTCCTCACTGTGGGTGCCAAGGTAGGAAGTCCCTTTGAAAGGAGTTCCCAGGAACTCCCTTCCTGTTGCAAGGAGCTGTGATCATAGCTATATTATTAAATTCAATGCTGTTGTGCTAGCAGCTCAAAAATGCAATGAAATCATCTAGGCCATTGTATTTGGCCAGGTCAAAAAGAAATGAGTTACATGAATAGTGCCAAGAAATTAGCAGGTTAATATTCTTTTCATTAATAACCTAAAATGTTAACACAAATGAGGGTAGAAGTAATATAAAAAAAATAAAGTCTGGTGGCATCCTTTAAAGCAGAATATCATCACACAGTCCTGCTGGAAAGGCTGTCCTGCTGGAAAGCAGAGCACCAGAAGTATCCCTTGATGGAGAGCTGGTTCACGGGTTTGAGACAGGTAATCCTAAAGCAAAAAGCTTGTTAGCAATCAGAAGGCAAGTTCAGAGGCTTTAATTATTTCTTTTTGGATTTTGTGATTTTTAGATGCTTATTTATGATATAAGTGGCCCAAGGAGAAATTTTTTTAGGGTAAGCAACTGGTAATGAATTAGTTTTCCACATGGCACTTGTGCAACACTATTTTCTTTCTTAACTTTTCTCTTTTCTTTTTGTTCACTTACAACCCATTGCAGATGAAACTATATGCCTATCTTCTGCAGTTTAAACCTTTGTTTGTGCACTAATGAATCTAACTACGTGTCATAGAAGGCTCTAATGAGCATCACTCGCTTTCATTTAACTCTGCAGCTTGCCATTACACACTTTAGAAGATCTGTTGGTTTATTCATAGCAATCACTAGATATTCTTTTTCATTAGATGGATACTAGTTTTCCCTGTTGTGCCTTTCATTATTAAGGAAACTATGAAATGTTAATACTGGCCTCAAAACCCAGGGCAAAAAAAAATGCCCCCAATCCTATTAGAAATGCAATCGCATGTATTGCAAATGATCTTACAGATCTGAGCACAAACAGCTTGAATTTTTCTTCATTTATTTATGAAAGAATGAAAGAAAGAAAAATCAAGGAGGTGGCTCTGTATGACCCACTTGTCAGATTTACCTTGTTAACTGAATTTCTTGCAGTTAATTTAAGCAGCAGGACTGCAATTATAAAAGCATCCATCAACAACTATTAGCAATTGTCATATTCCCACCCAGGTTCTTAGCTGAAATTTTAAACCCAAAAATGCTTACACTTTTCATTTTAACTCTGAATCAGTTTTGAGGTTTTTCCCTATGATCTGCTTTTTTAAGTGCTTGCCTCTGATGACAAGAATATTGCAGAGTAGCCCACACCAACCATATTTTTGACAATGTGTGGTTTGACAATATTCTAATATTTTATTAGACTCGACAGAAAGCTTTTTAAAAACATATATATTAAAAATATATGCTATCTATGCAACTCTAGATTTAGTAGAACTGTTTAATTCTGTTCTGATCAAACATATAATTGGTATTTAAATACATATCCTTCAGACAAAAAAAAAAAAGGGTGAACAGACCATTTTCCAGAGTTTACGGAACAAGTGTCATTTTTCAGACTGTTTTATCTCATATCTGCAGCTGATTTAGGGTGCAGACCCTAAATTAAGATAAATGAAGTCATTATTTGTATTTAAATTTCATTATTCTGTCAGTTCACACACTGGAGATGATTCATTTAATTTGCTTGACAGTCACATCATCCTTGTATATAATCTGCCACAGATATTGTATCCCAAAACATGTCCTAGAGTATTAATGGACTTCAACTAATTTATGTTACTTACTAAATCCTGCCAATAAACATTTGCCTAACCGTATTTTTGGTTCACTATGGTGCTTTAGTTCTACTAAATAGCCATGCTCTGAGTACAAAAAGAATCTTAAAAGCACAGGAAACTTTTTTTTTCCTGCAGTGAAAAAAATTAGTGAATTTTTTCACTAATAAAAAAATAGTGAATTTAAAGGGTAATAATGGAGATTATTTTCAGTCCTGTTTAACAATTCCTAAAATAAAGAATATAATAAATTCCTTATGTCTCTAAGTAGTAAGAGATACAATCTGTCATTTCCCTTCCAGCCACGTAGCCTTGCTGGTTTAGACAACCACAGTTATTCCTGAAGCTTTTTCCTCTTCTGTGCTTGCCTGGTTGAATATGAGCATAAAGCATACTGAGTATCAGTGCCCTTTAGATAACTAACTCTAATTAGTAACCCATGCCTTCTGCTGACTGGAACACACATAAGGATTCTCCTACAGCAAGATGAATTGCTAAAGGAGAAGGTGTAATTCCTGAAGAAGGTGTAATTCCTAGTAAAGCATCTGTTGATATATTGGATAAGCACAGATGTTAAGAATGTCATCAGTTTCTCACAGTGGAAAGCAACAATAGAAAAGAACATACTTGTTGAAGAATTCAGTTCACAATACTTTGAGTATGAAATGCAAGAATTCATCTCCATATCTATAAAACATTCAAGAATATTTCCCAAAACTTCCTTCACAAACTTCATCTGTGCATGCATGTGCACTATAGAACTCCAGATAAGTAGAACTTTGTAGAAGGCATTCCCCAGAAAATTCACACTCCATGCAGGTTTAAAAAAATATCATCTGGTTTCTCAGGTAGTTTAAAGATTTTAAAAGACAATAAGAAAAACCCTCTCTCCAGCTTGAGTTGGACACAATGTTTTTTCCTAATTCCTTTTACATCAGTATCTGATCTAAGATTACCTTTCATTCAGACCAGAGTTTAGTTCTTAAAAGTTCATAAGATTTCTTTTTTTCCATAAATAAAAATCAGTCAGGTGGAAAAAGCCTCAAAACATAAAAGCACCTGCTAACATGAGGTTTGATTGGCCTTTTGCTAACACTAGGCACTGTCAAATCTTCCCTTTGCAGCCTCTCTTCCATTTTCTCTTCCTCTTTTTAAGCATGATTTCCTTTCTGTTCAGAAACTGTTAGCCTTTAAACTTAATACATAATCAAAAATCCAATTTCAACACAGAGTAACACACACAAAAAAGGAGTAAATTTGTTACAGACTAGGGAGAAATAGGAAGGAAAATAGACTTCACTGGTGAAGCCTTGGTTATTTATATAACCTTGCACAGACAAGCTGAGATCACGCTGTGACATATCCAAGGCTGAAGAACCTAAGAAGTCTCTCAGTGTTTCTATTCTTTTTCCTGAAAAAGAATTGAGAATTAGAAGGCAACTTGGCAATTTCTGTGGTTCCTTCTTGTTTACTACCATAGAGCAGGAACTTGTCTCTTTGATGTAAAATTGCTGTCAGAAGAACCCTTTGATTCACTGAGTTTTCTATTAACTACATATTGTTTTCTTTGTATTTTTATTTCCCCCACCCACCCTATAATAGTAGTTACACCAATAATTTTTTTTTCTGATAACATGGTTAAAAGTTCAGGCATTTTTTCAATTATACAAAAACCAAAAACAAACAAACAAAAAAAATCCCCCCAAAGTTCCATTTTTACTATCTGTGTATATATTTTGTTAGTGAAGCCATATGCCAACAGTGTATTATAGATTCATGCAAATTGTTCTTAGGGTGGTTCACCTTTAAAGGGAGTAGGAGAATGATCACATCTTTACTGTGATCAGTTAAAAAGTAAAACTAGAAGGATTATAAAAAAGACTAAAGAACAAATACTAAAAGTAATTCTCATGGTATCACCTTGCTGAGAGCACAAGTGGTTTTTAAAAACTTGGCAGCATAATTTCAAATATTGAATAAAGCTGTAAATATTAAATCATTTTAACAATTCCAGAATTTATTCATTTCTAATTCACATTAGCATGCAAATATATAAAGGGTTTTCCCCCCAGCAACCTTTTTCACGTGTTAATTACTACTTTGCCCTTGGTCTCCTTTGTCTTCGAAATGATTGGAGTTTTATATTTTAGTTTAAATAAGAATACCAACATTGAAGTATCTTATCCATCCAACTGCAGTGTGTACTTAAAGTTACAGACAGATAGGAGAAATATTCCTTATTATATGAAGAAAACACCATTTTGCAACAAAGTATTGTAGAAAGCCTTCTGAGCAACGAAGAATTCTGGAAGTATTTTACATAGATAATTTTATGATGTATTTCCTGCTTCCTTTCACTATGCTTTTCTCCCCACCACACCTGCCTCCTCATCTATGTTCTGTTACTCTATTTCCCCTGCACTAAGAGGGAAAAGATTAGTGGATCAAGGAAGAATAGTGGAAACGTGCTCTTAACAAAGATAGTTTTGTTATAAATGTTCTTATTTTAAAGAGATGCCAAAATTTTGCTTTTCTCCCAAATTCGGTGCTGAAGTCTGCTGTAACTATGAAACTGCCAAATTATTGCATGCCTAAATTGCTGCCACTAAAAGAAAGAACCCCTAGAGACAGAATCCCACAAGCACCAACAAACCAGTCTTTGTTCTCACACAGCTGCTTCACTGTCACCCACCCTGCCACACAGAATCCATCACAGCTCAGGAGCTGGCAATCCATCAGCATTTAAAGGTAAAATAACAAGTCTGGTAAGGGAAGGGGTGGGAGGGGAGAGATAAATCACCCCCAGGCTTACACCTGAGATCTAGGCCTGCTTCTGCAGGTGCTGGTGTACCCCAGGGGGCTGACATCTAATTAGGCTCTCTGCTCATTTAGTGAGGGGGTTCTAATGAAACAAGATTTGCTAATTTAGCTGAATTATACATTGAAAGTATCATGTGTTCTCAAAGGAATAAACTGGAGACCAAAAGTCACTTACTGGGCCTTCAGGAAGGAAAGGCCACACACATGCAAAAAATGGCCTTGTAGTCCTAACAGAAGTTATACTCCACCTCTGAGGAAGGAGGAAGATTTGTGTAACATAGGAGAACCTGAAAACCTTTCAAAAAAAGTGAGAATAAACAAAACAAAAACCCCAAACCAAAACAAAAAAAAAAAACCCAAACCATGCTAACTCTGACCAGAGGAGAACTACAGTGAATTAGACCATGAAAATATTCAAATATTCATTCAGTTCAATTATCCTTACTATATGTTTCATGAGAATGCATAATAAAAGGAATAGTAGCCAGAGCATGACTTTCAAATTAATTTCAAATAAGTCTATTAAAAAATTGTGTATTAGCATTTCAAATTTTGGGGAAGAGAAATGGACCCATTAAGAGGTCAAATCCCACTTCATCATTTCCAGTTCAGTTCAGACCAGAACTACAGCTGATATGAAACGTTGCTCACTGACCAATGGAAAATGAGTTGTTGGTCTCAGGCCAGGCCCTGACAGACAGATATGTACTGCACAAAACCATCTGTGCTAATTGCTCCCCTGAGCCTTGATCTTGCAGATGTTGGCACACTTTTATGCACATGAGCAACATCTCTGACTCAAAGCCTTTCGGGTTCTGGCCTTGTATTCACAGTAACAACTCACATATATGCAGGTCAGTACAAGTGTAAGCATTTCAGTGTCAGGATACAGGCTGAGAGCCTGGGCAGAACCATCGAAAAGGAAAGATAAAAATTAAACTGTACATTCTCCTGTTTGGGTGGGACTTCTGATTCTTAATGGAGGAGCTCTGATGAGTCTGAATCTGGCTGCATGTCAGCAGGCTGCCACTGCACTGTCCCTGTTCTGTGGATAAAATATGGAGGACATCTTTTTGCTTTGAAATCAGATGATGTGAATTTTTATTTCCCCCCCCCAAAAAAAAAACCCAAGCAAAATGTGTAAAAATATAAACAATTGTATTAGTAGAAAGGCTTCATTAAAAAACAAAACAAAAAAAAAACACCTCCGTGAATTGCTCAATTCAAGTTTCAATGCTTCATCTCACTCCGTTCTTTGGCTTTCCTTTCCAACATATTTGACAGAAGCATTTACCACTTCATTAACTTATGGAGACTGTAATAATGATGCCTCTTATCAAAGTCAGATTGACCAATAAATGAAAACTCCACACATATGTATGAATAATGATTAATGTCCATTATAGCAACAAACAGATTGCATTGCTCTGTGCAAACTACAGGAACAAAAAGACCATTTTGTCACTCTGTCTCTAGGTATATGGGCAGATAAAAGTCCATGTAAGTGATCCTCAGGAGACTACAGCATATTCTACTGCAACTGGTCTGCTTTTGTATCTTATAGATAGCTAGATTAAACCTATTACAATCTATTGGCAAATCAGTGATATGTCTTGCTAGTGCTAAAGAGCATTACTACCAGATCTTATATTTCATTCTTTCCCTCTGCACACAATCATCTCTTACTCAAATTACAACAATGTACTAAGGCAAGTCAAAGTCCTAGCATAGGGGCAGGTGAAGGTTGAGGCCCCTAACCAGTTTGGTCCTGTAAGCTGGATGTCAGTCTGGGGCACCAGAACTGGCAGTCGCCTCCTAAGCTTAGAACACTGACAAGTCTACCTTAT
This sequence comes from Nicator chloris, assembly GCA_013400495.1. Classification (NCBI taxonomy): domain Eukaryota; kingdom Metazoa; phylum Chordata; class Aves; order Passeriformes; family Pycnonotidae; genus Nicator; species Nicator chloris. The sequence continues at coordinate 29,569 of WAAE01010283.1, forward strand.
AAATGTATTTTTAAAATATAGTATTGAAGATTGGTTGAGTGATTCAGTGTTTATATAAATAAATGACTGGACTTCTTTTTCCATCAGGATTTCATATGCACTGGCCACTGAACAAATGAGGAAAATCTTATTCACACATCTTAGAAGCATAAGTGGAAAGAGCATTTCTAGTGTATGAATCAAAGTTCCCATCACACATTTTAACTTGGCCATAATATCACAGAAATGGTACCTTCCTGTAATTATGCAATTATCTAGAAGATTGTTTGAAATAGAGAAAAATCTTGAAATAATCACATTAACGTAGACAAATGGATGCTGAGTTAGTCACTTACTAGGAATAACTATTTATGCAAGCAATGCAGATACACCAGCAGATAATGAGTTCAGGCCATATTGATTCCCCATTTGTTCCTAAGGGGGAATAGTGCTGTACTTGACAGCTCTCTATATTCACTGTTCACGTGCAGTGTAGGATCACAGCTAGGGCTGAATTCAAGCCACAGGAAGCCTGGCCATGTAACTGGTAAAGGAAAAGAAAGAAAGGGCTATATCTTTCATAAGGCTGAGGAAAACCATAGCTGTAAATTATTTTTTAGAATTTTAAAGTGAGACCATCTTTTGTTTTCATTCTGTGGTATTTCTGAACTTTCTGAGCTGTGGAGGCCATTATGGTGAACCTTAATGTTCCCAGAAGCAGGGCTGTGGTACAGCTGCTGACAAGAATTGACTATTATCTAAATATTCTCAGGAGGAGAATACCATGATGTCCATTCTGTAAGAGTTTCAGCTGATATTAGCTCATCTAAGTCCATTACCTAAGTATCTTCTGTTTCAGTAGGTGCAGTCAATCTCTCTCAGGCAACGAATCTCTGACTCAGTCAATAGGATCATTACATTTGCATCATTCTTCATTGTTAGCTTCATGCTGCTTGTACTTGATAAAAGGTGAAATAACTGGTAGCAGCCAAACTGAGTAAATAAATACAGAACAAATTTGATCTGGCAGCCACATGTACATTTAATTGACATATATTGATTTACAATTGCTAGTAGGCTTTAAATTGTTTTCCAAAGCCATAATCAGACTGCAAAGAAAACTCTTATCTTTACACGTGTTACACAGCTTACTTTAAGGGAACTTTTTGTTACTCAAAAGCAAACATAATCTAGTTTCAACAATTTATGGCTAGAAAGTTAAAGAATACATTATTTATTTAGCCTTAACAGCTTGAAGAAACAAGCAAAAGAAAGAAAAATTCACCCAGTACATTCAATGTGAGGTATCAGTGGCTATAAGCCACCAAAATGCTGAGCTGGAAGAGAATTCACAACTGCTGACTGGTACCACTGATGGCACTGATGGGATACTCAGACAGGGCACTGCAGAAGGATTCTCCCACTGTTGAAGTCACCCTAACCCCAGGCAGCAGATGTATTCTGCTATTGCTTAGCTTGCACTTTTACAGGTGGACAGCAGAGTTAGTGAATGCAAAGGAGAGGGATTGTTATTAAGATATAAATCTGTAGACTCTTTATTATTAAAAGTTACACAAGATTTAAAAAAAAAAAGGCAGACTTGGTCTTACATGCTGCTTGAATATCTCCAAGTTTAAAAACCAAATTTCAGATTATGATTTCAATCTTGTTCTGCTTGCTTAGCTTCTCCTGAGATCTTCAAAGCAAACTTAAACACTGAATTTAAAACGTACTTAGAATATCATTCACATCCATGAGAAGACTTAGGCTTTATAATGCACTTTATGTCCAGAGCCAGGAAAGCCTAGACATCACCTGAGCATCACCTGCTACAGCTCTGAATGATGCCTGGTGCTCACCCAATATCAAGTGTTTGGAGCAAACTCCAAACTACTCTTCTTGGAAGTTCAGAATTCACCCTTATTTGTAATCCTTAGTAAGACCTAGAAATGCAATAAAATACCTTAAAGCTGAGAACAGGTGTGTGCTCAGCACAGCTGGCACTCAGCTGCAGTACTGAACCTTGCACAAAATACTTTAGTAGGTGCTTTTTTCAAAAACATGATTGTAAATTAATATTTTTCACTACTGCGTTATAAACTTCAGCGAGATTAATACCATCCCAATGAGATCATAAAACATCTCAGGTTCCCGGCCTGGACTCTAGTGAGCCAAACAATACAGCTTCTCTTTAGTAAGTCAAAATGGAAAGCAGCTGTCCTACTGCAAGGGAAGCAAGCTTTTCCTGAGACTGTGATTGGTTTTGATCCCTGTTTAAGCATTCTTACATGAAACAATACATTCAGAGTATATATATGTCTCTTTCTACTGAAACGTTTATTTATTTGATTATAGTGAAACCTTTGTTTATTGATCTGTTTTGGGCAGAAATGGCACGTCTTCCCTCTGATCCCTGATGCATGAGGCAGCTAATTACCAGAAGTGAGGCTAATGCCCAGACAGAGACTGGTGACAAGTGCTGTCCCTCAGGAGTCCGTAGTGGGACGAGTACTGTTTAATGTCTTCATCAGCGAGCGCCACAGACAGCGGGACTGAGAGCACCCTCAGTGAGCTGGCAGCCAACACAGAGCAGAGTGCTGCCATTGACATGTCTGAGGGATGGGATGGGATGGGAGGGGAGGGGAGGGGAGGGGAGGGGAGGGGAGGGGAGGGGAGGGGAGGGGAGGGGAGGGGAGGGGAGGGGAGGGGAGGGGAGGGGAGGGGAGGGGAGGGGATGGGATGCCATCCAGAGGAACCTGGACAAGCTTGAGAAGTGGGTCCATGCAAACCTAATGAGTTCTGTACATGGGCCAGCACAGCCCCTGGTATCAATACTAGGGATGAAGAGACTGGGAGAAGTACTGCAGAGAAAGACTTGGAGATACTGGTGGATGAACTTTTGGCATGGCCCAGCAATGTGAACTTGCAGTCCAGAAAACCAAACATGTCTTGGGCTGCACCAAAAGCAGCGCAGGCAGCAGATGAGGGAGGGGATTCTGCCCTTCTGCTCTGCTCTGCTCTGCTCTGCTCTGCTCTGCTCTGCTCTGCTCTGCTCTGGTGAGACCCCACCTGCAGGGCTGCATCAGCTCTGGGGTCCCAGCATGGGACCTGAAGGTCATGGACTGCTGGAGCAAGTTCAGAGGAGGGTCAACTAAGTTGATCAGAGGGATGCAGCACCTCTCCTATGAAGACAGGCTGACACAGTTGGAGTCATTCAGTCTGGAGAAGAGAAGGCTCCAGTGGAGACCTTTCAATATGTAAAGGGGCTTTTAAAAACATGGGGACTAATTTTTAGTAGGGACTGTTCCAGTAGTACAGGTGGTAATGATTTGAAACTAAATTAGAGTACATTTAGACTAGATATAAGGAGGAAATTTGTTATTATGAGGGTGGTGAGACTGACACAAGTTGCCTTGAGAGATGGTGCATGCCCCTTCCCTGGAAATATTCAAAGTCAGGCTGGACTGGGGTCTGAGCAACCTGATGGAGTTGAAGATGTCCCTGCTGACAGACGGGGCATTGGACTACAGGACCTTTAAGCATCCATTCCAACCTAAACTATTCTATGATTCTATGATTCTATGATTCTATGATTATGAGTCTACAATTCTATGAAATTTGGCTTCTTTGAAAGGCCTTCTAACTTTCTGACACAAAAAATACTTTAAGTGTCTGGGAATTGCTTTCGTGCATTATTGCAATATTCCCAGTTTAAGGAGTTTGAAACAGCCTTTCCCATGCCCTCAGGTTTCACTCTCCAAATTATGACTGTAACTACTCTCAACGTATACTTAGCTGATCATATATTGACACCTGGAATCATGTATTTGTCTTTTCTTCTAACCCTCTTGCCCCATCTGTACATTTTTAGTGGCCATCAGTTACATTTTACTTACAAAATCTATTCCATCATTTGTTTTCTTGGAGGAAGTCAGCCCATTCCCACCCAAACTCCAAACTGATCAATACTAAGGCGTTAAAAACGTCATCTCTATATGATCACACTTAGTAGTGGAATTAAACATTTCCAAACCTTCAAAGTCAGCTTCTGGATTTTTGTGAGTGGATTTGAAATATAGGAATAAAATTTTTATTACTATATCCTTGAAAAGAAAGAGAAGGAGATGAAAAATATATACCAGGCAGTTTAAAAGTGTAACATTCTCTAAGTCAAAACTCAAGTAAATTTCTACTTAATTTTAGCATTTTTTCTATATGACATTATTCACAAGCCAATGATTTTCACACTCAGTGTCAGGGAGTTTTGTATGTTTGAGCGATTATAGCTAGCTCATTCTGTCTGGCCCTGTGCTGCTTAACTCTTGAGCCATATATAAGTTTTGAGGTGGCAGCTGTCACAAATCAAGTGTCAACAGTGTACATTTGGGAATAAATATGAAGACAGAAACACAACTTTTCAGTCTGATCATATTGATGGCAAAAGCTATGTCATTCCCAGAGATCCACACGGTGGACTTGAAATAAGACATTAAATCAATGTGCTACTGTGATATATGAATAGGGCTCCTATAAACACACCTACATTTCAGACAGACATTTCAGACTCCTCTGGTGCACTTGCACATTGACTTATCTCCAGAAAGTTTTCAAATTCTGGGACATATGTATGTTTATAAAATCATTATCACCATCTCTGAGAATGAGCTAAAAAGCAAGGCCACAAATTACTGACATACTGACTTCTCCCTATAGAAAGGTGCATCTGCCAACCTGCAGCTCTCATGTTTGTACACAGCCAAGACATGGTGTAGTTACACAGATATAAGGACATAGAACTAGCTGGTAATGTAAGCTAAGTCTGATGGGCTGTAAGACCCCAGGGCTTTTTCCTGCTGCTGAGTATGCTGCTGTGGCCTTTCCCAGGTCCAGAAGTTTGGCTAGGCAGGTATCCCAAATGCTCACAGACATACATCTTGCAGCACAGAGCAACCCAAGGACATGGTAGTGCCTCCACTGGTCCCTGCAGACCCACAGGTTTACACCAAAAGCATGAACATGAACAAAACTGGTGGCCTGATCATGCCTTACTTGCCAGCTGACTAGACCCAACACTTGCTAGCATGGACACACAAGGCTTGCTGCCAACTGCTCCAGGTCTGTGGTCCCTTCAGTCATCAAGTATCAGACCCCAGCCCCTCCAGTGCCGAGCTCACAGTCTTCTTACTCAAGTCACCAGCTACTCCAGCTGTGCTGTTCAGACACACCTGCACAAACGGGCCCCTCTGCCAGCTGACCCATCTCTCCAGTCACTGTCCCCTGGAACTATGGGCCCCTTCAACCTGGGGCTTCATGTGTCAGCACCCTGAATGTTCATCCAAGCCACCAGCTAGTCTGTTGTAAAGCTCACTGTGGATCAGACACATCCACTAAACAATAGTTTAACTGTGTGATAAGCTACACTGAGGTAATCAAGCAAAAGGTTTAGCCAGGGAACTGAACTGGCCAGCAGCTTGTTTCCCTCATGACCAATTCATTTTATCCTCCTTTTTTCCTCTTGTTCCTTTCTGGTTCTTCACCATCTCTTCTTTTCCCTGCATTTGACCCCTTTTCTGTACATGATATAATAAATTTTGTTCATTCCCTCAATCCTCCTTAGTAAGTTTTACAGAACTTCTGAAGTCCCTTCAAGTGCTCCATTAGAAGCTTGTACCTCGCCATGAGCTCTATGATAATCTTGTTTCTGACTTTCTTTGTTCTTTCAGCAACAAATTTCTGGTTGAACCTCTTTAAGGTTGTGCTTCAGAAGTTCCTTCAGTGGCCATCAGTCAGTGTCCAAAGGATGCCTGTATTTCTTATTGCTATCTCCTCTTCCTCAGTGTTGCTGTATCAGCGTTTAATGCTCCTCTTGTTTCTTGTCCTTGTTTTTTAGGGTGACTAGTTGTTAGCCAGATATCCTTGCCCACCAGAGCCCACCTATCCTCATACTGGCGTGTCCTCCCTGAAGAACACTATTCTCACAGAGCATGAAATTACATGAAAGAAAATCAAATCAGCAGACTGGGGAAATGTAAGCCAACTTTTTCCATATGTTTAATTTAAACTGAGAGATAAAATCTTCTTGCTCTTCATGCTTGCTAACAGAAGTGTCCAAACACACTACTTTGCATATAAACATTCTCAGAAACACAGATTTCAGTGACTGTGTTACATCAGTGAAATCTTCACACTTCCAAAATAAGCTGTGAACTGTGAGCTCAATTCATAAAATCTGTCCTTCAAGCATTTCATTTTCACCCCAGGCTGTTTCCAAACAGCCTAATCAGTAATTATATATGGTTTTAAATATGTTCACCTCTAAGTTTTATTTTCTCATGGTCTAATTTAGGCCAATTCATGTCATCCACTCTGCTGTTTGCCTTATGCACAAGCATAAATGTACATTTTCTTTTGAATGTTCAGGCTACCTGTATTACAACTTTGGTTCTAATTTCAAACAAGCTAGCTATTAATTGAATTACTTGTAATTAGTCAAAGGGGTATTTTTACCACTGCTAAAACCTTCCTCAGACTTCATACAAATGTCATACAGCTGTTTTTCCATTCACAACTGGCATAAAATTACTTCTGACTATTTTAGATTATTTCCCAGTTATGGTGACACTATTTAGGATATGTATACACATGGGAAACTGGTTGCTAAAAGATTATAGGATACACAACATACTAAACATGTAGAAATGAAGTGCACAGTTAGATCTACTTATTCTGAGTGATTGTTTCTTTATCTGAGACACCAAACCTTTAACTGTAGGTTTATAATCCTGTTACTGGATTCTTTGCTAAGACAACACTTAAGGCCAACCAAAGCTCTGAGAGGTTCATAGCTGCAAGATAAAATGGAAATTCTCTAATATATTTAGCAACAAATTCGTATTATTTGTGGTATCCACCACTCAAAAAAGATAGGAAAATGTAGAGGTTAATTTTTGAAATCTAAAGCCATAGCAACAGAGAAACAATCAATTATGAATGAATAACACTCTATCTAGAATCAGAGATCTGTGAGCACTATGTACATATTGAAATAAGCATGATTCATTGGGGAAAAAAGGTTTAATATTTAAGAAACTAAAGTCTGTATTCTTCAAATCACCCCTGTGTCATTCAATAACTAAAGCTCTCTCCTGTATTACAGAACAAAAAATACATGGAGAGTTTTACATGATATGATCATGTTTAGAAATGGCATTGCTCCTTGGAATGGAATTTTCTGCTTCCTTTAAAAATAATTAAATTACGTTGGGTATTACAGGAATGAATACACTGTCATTGTGTACTGATTAAAGACACTATTCTGTAGGAACATACACTTTGTAAGAAGTCCATCTAGGCTGTATTGGGTAGTATGGCAAGGTTTTTGGTAGTGGGGGAGGCTACAGCGGTGAGAAGCTGACAAAGTTTTCCCCATGTTTGCCAGAGCCAGTGCCAGGCAGCTCCAGTACAACCTGCTGTTGAACCAATCAGTAATGACAGTATTGCTTCTGTGATAAAAAAAAAAATGTTATTGTGCAGATGTAATTGCCATCAGGGAAGAGAGAAGTGAGAATATGTGAGAGGAACAGCTCTGCAGACACCCAGGTCAGTGGAGAAGGAGGGGTACGAGGTGCTCTAGGAACCAGAGCTGAGATTCCCCTGCAGTGCATGGTGGAGCCCATGGTGAAGCAGCTGTGCCCCTGCAGCCCATGGAGGACCACAGAGATGCAGAGACCCACCCACAGCCCCTGGAGGACTCCCACATTGGAGCAGGTGGATGCCTGAGAGGCAAATCCATGGGAGACCCATGCTGGAGCAGGCTCCTGGCAGGGACCTGCAGACTGGTGGAGAGGAGCCTGTGCTGGAGCAGGTCTCCTGGTGGGATATGTGACCCTGTGGGGGACCCATCCTGGAGCAGGCTGTGCCTGAAGGAAAGCATCTCATGGAAGAGGGTCCCACATGGGATGGACTCACACTGGAGAAGTTCATGGAGGACTGTCTCCCGTGGGAAGGACCCTATGGTGGAGCAGAGGAAGGACCCCTCTCTCAGAGCAGTGGAAAGAACAACATGTGATGCACTGATTATGAGTCTCGTTCCCTGTTTCCTTCTCACTGCTGGTGGGTAGGAGGTGAAGCTTGAGAGGAGGTAGAACTGAGTAGAAATGGAGGGTGAGGGGAAGGTGTTTTAAAATTTATTTTATTTCTCATTATCCTGCTCTCATTTTGTAAGCAATAAATTCAATTAACATCCCCAAGTTCAGTTTGTTTCTCCTGTGACAGTAATCGGCGAGAGAACTCTCCCTCTCTTTATCTCAACTCACAAACCTTTTGCCATATTTTCACTCCCCTGTCCAGTTGTGGAGGGGACTGATAGAATGGCTTTGGTGGGTACCTGGCACCCAGCCAGAGTCAACTCACCACACAGGCTGAACTACTTTTGCAATAAGATATCACACAATAAGAGCTTGATTAAATTATCAATAAAATATTTCAATGCAGTTCTCATGACAGTAATGAACAACATTTTAATAGGATCCTATTTTGAAGAAGTGCAAAAGTGGACAAAAATCAGATATAACAAATTATACTTAATAAGATAAACACAATGCAATTATATGATCATCTTTTCCATGACAAATTATTTTGATGGTCATAATAAGTTAAAATATTAATTTCTAGTTCCAATTCTTCTATATGTCTTCCATTAAAATACTGCAGAGCATATTACAACAGAAACATGAACGCTGTTTCTGATAGCACTTTGGCACAGGAAATATCCCAACAAAAATTATTATCAAAGTATTTTTCTAAAGAAATAAAATTAACTTTAGAGTAAAAACTTCAGCTGAGCAGTTGCTTAAAACAGATCTATTTTCATTTACCTTCATGAACTATGATGCAGTTTTTAAAAATGAAAAATGTTTTCTAATATAAAAACTATGAGAGATGGACATACAAAAAAAAAAAAAAAAGAATTTTTGTGTATTAAATGAAGTATTAAAGCTAAAGACCACCTGAGTGGGCAAGAATGAAAAATTATCATTGTCATTATGTGGAAGACTCTGTTAAGAATTAAAGGAATTCTGGGTGTTCCATTTCTAAGACATAAATTTCTAAATCCCTTACAAAGCTTCTGACTCTGGTCCAGTCAGTGACAAGTGAAAATGCAATTGCTCCAAAGCTAAACCTCTAGAAACGTAAGTAACCAATGTGAACTCGTTGCCTCTATCTATTTTCCAGGAAATAAAAACTCACATTTTCTGGCACCTTAACCTGGCAAACTTGCAGAAGAGGCTGCGTGGAGTTAGACATGACCACAATGACAGAAGCATGACACTGGTAGTGTTTTGAACAGCACTCCCAAAATACCCATGTGTTTGCAGGTTGGTTAGCTGGCAGGCTAACACAATGTGATTTTAACAGTTGACCAAACAGTCTATCATTTTGCTACAACAGGCAGGCTATCAAAGATGTCTTGACATATATTACTGATAAACATGATAGTTACTGCTGCAATGCATACAATAAAAAACACTTAAGCTAAAATGCCAGGAACAGGCTTTAGGCTGTATGTGAAATATTTTCCTCAGTGTTATCTGTACACATTTTTGCTCCTGATGCTGGACCTTCTGTTATCTCTTACTTATCTGTTACAGGTAGCATTTCTCATATTTTGTGGCTCAGAAAAGTACTCCATGTATCTCTAAGACTGATGCCATAATCAATATCTTTATATAAATAATGGAATAAACTGTGCAGAAGGTTGCACAGATTGACTCTTGAGTCTTACACCAGGTGGGAGAGACCTAAATGAAAGATGGAAAACTCAATAACAGATTTGTCCCAGGATGTTTTAGAAGAACAATATGGGAACTTTTAAAGTAAACGTGGATTTTTTTTGTGCTGATCGACTTAAATAAAAATAAATAAAAAATAGGAAAACCCAGTTATTTATTGCATTGTGACATACTGATTTTGTTGTTCATGAAGTGAGAGATAGCCATCATCACTCACACAACTTTCCAAACACAAATGAAACTAGATCTTCTCAGAGGTTTATGCAACTCATATATATGCCATTACTTTTCGCAAATATGTGTTAAAAACATAGTATTTTTAAAAGTTAAATAACTTTGAATGTTTAAAGGCCAAATATTCCATTGTTAGTTGAAGTCTTCCCCTGAGGAGGCACACAATTCAAAAAGCTTGTCAGTAATAGGTTTAGCTCTGCAGAAAGCCAATATGAATAAAGCTAGACAAGTCATGCATTAGAAATAATAAAGATAGAACATCCTTGTTTGTACTTTCCTCCATCAGAAACTGCAGCACAGATCACATTTTGTTGGGGGTTAGATTTGTTTCTTTTTTACCTATAGATTTTTTCCCATAAGTTTTCCCATCTACTGGGTACTTATAGGTACTTCAGCAGAACAAAGTGGCCAGAGGAGAGGAGTGTAGCACCTGGCTACACTTCTTTTGTCTCTGGGAGTTTTCTCTCAGAGGGGGAAAATAACACGAGGTTTGGAGGGGCAGAAAATGGACAGGGCTGGGGGCAGCTGGACTTGCGCTCGCTCTTGGCATCGGAAGGAGCAGGGTCGAGCTGTGGCTTACTGGGAGGAGAATTCACTGTCACCACCAGAGTCCAGTCCTACCTAGGCATCTACCCCCACCTGTTCGTGTGTCCAGGAATTCTGAGCTTGCCATCTCCTGCCTGGGTGGAGCGGGGCCGCCACTGTCCTGCCCCCGCCGTTTCTCTGGCACTGCTCCGGGTCTTTTTGCTACTCTGTAGCCCCGCGCTCCCCTGCCCATCAGGTTGTCCTGCAGTTCCAGCTACCACAGCAGAGCTTCTGATATATCTCATCCATTGGCCCAAGATCTTCTGCTTAGTGCTCCTCAGAGTCCTGCAGGGGCACTGAGACCAGACTGCCCCCGGGGTTTTGTGAAGCAAACCCTCTCCTCCATCCCTTCCCGTCTCGGACGAGAAGGCTGTCACAAGGTTTCCTGGTTCTGTTTTGTTATTAATGCTGTAGTTGTTGTTTTGTTTGCCTTGTTACACATACTAGTAAAGAACTGTTGTTCCTATCCCTATATCTTCGCCTGAGAACCCTTTAATTTCAAAATTATAATCATTTGGAGGGAAGGGGTTTGCATTCTCCATTCCAAGGGAGGCTCCAGCTTTTCCCTGGCAGGCACGTGTCTTTCAAACTAAAACACATGTAAATCAGACGAGCCTCAGATCAATGGGACTGTGCACAATTGTATTATTCTATGCCCATATGCATGGCTGAAGGTGGCCACATCTGCCACCCAACACCGCTCCTCTAAGGTAAAGACAAATGGTTCTGCATGTAATTTATTAAAACCTTGTTCTGAAAGAAGCTATTCATTAAAAGTATAATCACAAGGACATTCACCCAGTCAATCCAAAGATCTATTCTTTGTCTACATCTGTGGATTGTTGTCAGTTTTGGTTTTTCCTCATCAATATTCAGCTAATATTTTTTTCAAAAGGAAAGGTGAGAATATGTAAACATGAGAAATAGGGGCCATTTTCCCCAGAAGGTATAGGAAGCCAGAAGGTATAGGAAGCATGTATTGCAGCAAGTACTACACAGCATCAGAGCTGTGGAGGAATGGGCAAAACCCATGTTCTTACAGAATATAATTATCTCATTCATTTGTCAGCTAGTGCAGAACTTAAGGTTTGTGCACATGTGATGAACAAAGAGCAACTATAAAGTATACACAGCAGAAGACTGTAGAGTGTTGCAACAATGACAGCTCCTTGTAGCTGTAAAATACATCAGAAACACATCAGTTATAAAATACTGCTTATGTTTTATTCATGCAAAATAAGTCAGTGCTCAGGCCCCACCATCAGAAAATACAGAGCATTGAAAGTATCTGTGACAAATTACATTCAAGTATTGTGTCTAAAATATTTACCATGGAATACCATTAAAAGCAGCAATTCTCAAGTACAGATAAAAAAGGATGCTTCAAAACAGGACTTTTAAAGGTCCAAAATAAGACAGTGGAATTTGGTTTTAGTACACATTAGTATAAGTTTAACTATACATTAGTATTAGGGTTTGGGTTTGGGGTTTGTTTTTTTTTTGTTTTGGTCTGAGTGTGACTTTACCCGCCCTTCAGTGATGAAACTTTGCAAATTTGGCAAAACTGCAATTAAGTCACTATTGCAAACCCTTATAAATCAGTCTAGTGCATCCTGAGACTAGGTTGGCTTACAAAAAAAAAACAGAAAAAAAGGGTAAAATCACTAAAAATTAGGTTTCTTATTTTTGTCTGGTTAACTTGTATCTCTTTTCCAAAGTTTCTTGGTAAGAAAACTGTAGTATTGGGAACGAACATTTTCTTTCCAGTGTCCTCATAAACTCGAGAGAAATTTAGAAAAAAAACCATGGTCTTTACCACATTGCAACATAACTATTCCCTGGACTGATTAAGGTGGAAGAGAAACCCAATCCACACAAACAACTGTAATGGTTCTGCAAAGCCTGCTTGTCCTTATATGCAAAACTCCCAGTGAAGTAATGATGAACTTAAAGTAATTACAGGAAATCTTAAGTATCTTCTTTACCACCACCAACAGACAAATGAACACAGTCCCCCATTCTTTGTACTTGAGATGAGATGGGGATTACAGTTTTCCACATTCTTTTGTTTGTTTGTTTTGTTGATGTGTTTGTTTTTCTGGACTTGGAGATTGCTTGCAGATAAAAAAGGGTTCTGTTCCCAGCTCAGTATTAAGATAGGATGCCATCCAATTATAGCCTGGTAGGCTATATGAAAACGAAGTTTATGCAATCTCTGTCTCTATCTGTCCCAAATTCCAGTAACTTGAAAGCATTATCCAGCTTCAGTGGAGTTTGAGAGATAATATAGTTCACAGAAATTTCATAGAAATAGATAACCAGGAAGGAGACACAAGGAACTGAACATTTGGGAGCCAACATTAAATAACTTCCTATCCAGTCAGCAAATTTCTTCGAATTTCCACTTCTGAGCATGGCAGCCTGCTTGTTGCTGTCAAAATACTCTGCAGTAGAAGATGTTAGGTATATGCAGTCATAACAGAAAATATAATTCAGGTAAATAATAGCCAACCAAGAAGAAACTCCGTAGAAAAACAGGCTTCATTACCTTCAATATTCACACAATTAGTAGCTTCTATTCCTACAGGATGAAATAAATGTGCACAGCCTGAAGTTTTTTTCAGATAGCCAATGTTAGTGGATTGCCATTCATCTTAGGAGAAAATTAGAAGTAGATATAATTCTTCACTGGTACTTCCAGGGTCTAAGTCTCTTGCTCACTGGACCTGGGAGGCTGCACACTGGTGCAATCAGCTCCTTTATGGATTGCTAACTCCAGACCTTTCAAGGCTTGACTCACTTATCATATCCCAGCCACAAAACTCAACTTGAAAGCAGATTCATTGCTTGGATTTCTTTACTGATGTACTATCAGAAGTATAAACTGCACTCCTTTAGTGATCTATGAGAACTAAGACCTCGTATTACTTGCAGCTGTCCCATAACTCAGTCCAAAGATGATGATTTCAGCTTCTCTCCTTCTGCCATCTGAGTGTTTCTGTTTTATAACCCTCCTACTAGCACTAGTATTGCATGCCACCCCTCTACCATGTATTTCTGAACTGATTAATTTCTGTGTCTCTGATTAAGCATGCAGTACTCATCTAGACATAATCTATTCAGTTCATGCAGTATTAGGTGTTGTACATTCTGTACCTCTTCACTGCAAAATACTTTCATAATCACAGGAACCCTGTCTTGATTATCCCAACCTCAGTGTCTCATTGCAGTAACATTTTAAGTACATATTTAAGCACTGCTTCTAAGTTTTAGGTCTTCTTACCACATATTTTTCCTTTTTTTCCAAGACTATACAGTCGGTATGTATATACTATACTTTTATATTATTGTTTATTCTGTTTTCCTTGAATTATTTTAGCTTATAACAAATAAATTATATTTAAGGTGACCTTAAATTTAGGAGGATTCACGGCTGAGCTTGATCCTTACAATGTTTCCATTTCTCTTTCTACAATGCTATCTTTAACATGTACTTTCAAAGTGAAAATAACACAAAGCAAACAGATAGTCAGAGATATGTTCCCTTTCATCATGACAGCTGTAAAGAGATAAAAATCCCAAACCATACTGTTTGTGTCAAAGCTATGGAGGAAGGGTAGTTTACTTACTGCCAAGTAGTAAGTCTTTAACCAGAAACATGTCTATTTACTACAGTAATGGAGAACTATCTCTAAAGCCCTTACTGATTTCAACTGTTGCTTCTATCACGGCAGGGGAAAAAGCTCTGTCCAGCACTCTTATAATATTTTTGCCTGCATGGGGCCTTTTAAGTTAATTTGAGGGCTGGAAGTATTGGATAAAACCTGCTGCAGTTTAGGGTGCAAAATTATGATTTGGTAAAAATCTCCATGCTAATTACAATTTACTAGAAGTTGCTCCCTTGAAAAAAAAAATTGTATTGAAAGAATTTAATAGCCAGAACTCAGTGGGATTTCCCAAAGCTACTCCAAAAACCTTTTTTCTCGACCTTTTCTGGCACATCCCCTGTTGTGTGATGATTCAGGTCAACATGACTGGCTGCCACTGTTATTTAAAACAACGTGAAAGGCAAAGACTTGGTGTTCTTACTTTCTGTTTATACAGCTGAAAGCTATGTGCATTTTTTTTCTCCCTGGATCAATGTAAAGCTGAGCAAGACACAAAAGCTAATAGCCAGTGAAATTACTAGTTAGACCTGAGCCTTCCAAAATTGGGATTTGCTGATGTTTTAAAGTGAGATACAAACTCCATATTGATCCTGAACATGCCAGGCACCTGTTCATGGTATCTGACACATACCTCTGTAGTTAAGAACTCACAAAATACCATGGTCAATCTTTATGTGGGTACCTCAGGAACTTTGAACAGTGATGGGCCAAAGATTCAGGTGGAGATCTACCAGAAGGACATGGAACATGCCAACTTTTGCCAATACTGCCAGGAGCTTGACCATGCCTGGCTAGATAAGTAGAGTCAAGCCAGCTGCAATGCAGGACTCACCATTACTTCAACTGGATAATGAAAGCTAGAGACTACTGCAAGCCAAGACTTCTTAAACTCCCAGAAACACCAAGAAGTTCCAAGGATAAAGAGAATAAATGGGCTGGCATTGGCCTGGTTAAAGATAAATGAAGATTTTTTTTTTCTCTCTAAGTACATACTTGGTTGGGAAAATGTTCTTCTCTGTGCTGATCATATACTGGTCCCACTACCAGGTGCTGTGCACGCTCACACTGCAGGCATGGTTCTACTGCAGATGGCCTCAGAGCTGCATCTGCTCTGGGTGGCTCCTGGAGGCAGCCTGTCTCCTCCCAGCCTCTGGAGAAGCCTGGCACCCTGTCCCAGCCTCGTGATCACCTCAAGTAATCATAAGAACCTCTCTTCCTCATTCTCTCCCTTGAACCCTGACCTTATGCTTGTCCTTGCACTGCAATACATGGTGTGAATCACAGAACTATCCCCAGCCTGATTCATTCCTGCAGCTGGCTCGAGGTTCCCAAACCAGGCAGAGCTTCTTCCTTCTTTCCTTCTGAGCTGTGTCCCCTCTGCACAGATCTCATCCCCTTGGTGTTCATGCATCCCCACAGAGTCACCTCGAGCGTTTCCAAAGACAGCAGATAATGATTTTTGTGAACAAGAGGCAGACCCACGAAGAGAAGTCATCAGAACTTATTCACTCCCAACGCACTTCATCTTGCTCTGGCAAATCGTTGGGAGAACATCTCATGCCCGTGCCCTGGATAAACATCCGCTGTACAGGAAACATTATATATTGTGCCCCGAGTGATGAAAACGCACTGCCCTCCTTTGTGGCACCTCTTTTTGCTGACCTGCCACCGCTTTGCTCTCATGAGGATCTCCTTTCTCCCGGAGCACAAGGGGGCGAGGAACTTCCACCACAGCTACCAAAGAGGGCACAGAAAATAGCGATGGTGCCCCACAAGGGACCACGAAGTTGTGGAAAGACGCAGCTCATAGCTGCGGGCAGCACGGCAAACTAGCAATAGGAACAGAGGGCGTGGGTTTAACCTGCAGCGGGGGAGGTTAGGTTGGACATGAGGAAGAATTTCTTCACAGAATGAGTGATTAGACATCGGCATGGACTGCTCTGGGAGGTGGTGGAGTCACTGTCCCTGGAGGTGTTTAAGAAAGACTGGACGTGGCCCTTGGCGCCATGGTCTAATTGACACGGTGGTTCGGTCACAAGTTGGACTTGACGATCTTAGAGGTCTTTTCCAACCGAGAGGATTGTCTTAATAGGATTGTGAACCACGGCTGAGAGGAAACCCCGGATGGCATCCCGCTCTGTCCCCTTTAGTCCCTGTGCCGCCAAGCGGGGCTGCGCGACTTCCCTACTGCCCTTTCCTCCACCCTTGATTCCACTCCCGGATACGGGATGGCCCCGCACCTCTCGGGTCGCCGATTTCTCTGCCGTTCCCGAGCCTCGGGCCACCTGGGCTCTGACAGGGCCCGTGCAGCCAGGACAACAGCGCGCAGCCGGCCCCGCCCGCGGCCGGGCGGGCTGGACGCGGCTCCGCCCCGCGGCTGCGCACACGCCCGATCCGGGGCTCAGCGCCGGCAGCTGCGACGCTCCGGGAGCCTCCGGTTCTGCCCCAGTGCCGTGCCCGGCCNCCTTGCCCTGCCCCGGGACGGCTCCCGCGACGAGACCACCCCGGGCCGAGCGGGGAGCGGGGGCCGGCCGGGCAGCCCAGCAGCGGCCGAGCTCGCTGGGCCTCGGTCCAAGCCTGCCGGCTGTAAACTTCGCCATGTTTGTGAGAGCAGCTGGCGCTGATGGACGAGAAAATCCCTCAACCCCAGGATTTTTGACTCCTGTATTTTGGCAGCGCCCACCTTACCGCTCAGGCAGTGTCCGAGACGTGGGTCTGCCGAGGGGTCGTGAAAGGCAGCGCTGGTCGTGCCCACCCGAGCTGGACAAGCCTGTGGCTGCTAAGTCACTGCCGTACCCTGCCGCGTCCTCTGCTTGGGGGGAGCTTGTGATATTCGCGGTTAAGGCACAGCTGCTGGGGCAGACAGTGGTTGCGATTCGAAATCTTTTGCTGTACTTAAAAAGAAGTAGGTTTGTAATCTCAAGTTTATGTGTTTGCATATAAAGGGTAAGAACACCAGCCTAACTTGCTGGAGAAGTATAAAAAATTAGTTTGACTTTATGAAGTTTCACTGAATTTATAAACAAAGGTTTTTTTCCCCTAATCTTGCATGTAGCTCAGGATGTGGTGGTTCAGTCTGTCTTGTGACACTGAGTTTGTCCATGTACTTTTGTGCTGCACTGCATAGCAAGAAAAGGATGCGGTCATAAACAAAAGCCACTTGTCACAACATTTTTAATTTACCAAACTCATCTGAACAAACTGTGAATTCACAGAAACCCCAGATAAGTCCAAGGGGAATGGAGTGTAACATCACTTGCAAGGGAGACTGGACCAAAGCAGAGCTGTTCATGAAGTAGGATTTCTGACTTAGGTGACAGTAGAGAAGCTGTGACATATGGAGATGTTATACTGTCAGAGTTACTGCTGTTTAGCCTATAAGTGCTGGATAAAAGATGAACATGTTCTTGATTTATGGTCGGCTGTAATAAGGTTCAGGCTTGGCTAGGGGAAAAAGCATGTTGGTGAAGGTGCATTTCTGAAGGAAAGCATTTCTGCTTGAAGATAGTTCTGTGTTTTCCTGTTTGTGAACTGAGGCATTTCTCCCTGGTCTCTGGAACCATTAAATTCAATTATTGAAGCTCAGGTACAGTTGCCATTGAAGGATGCACCTGCATTACTACTTTAATTCAAATAAAGGATGTGCTCTTGAATGGAGTTCCCAGTCATCCTTGCCTGCTGCACTTTGGTTCATGTCACAGTGTGATCTGGTAGTGTGTGAACTTTTCCTTCTGGAAAGAGCTAAAACTGGAAGGTGCACTTCAGTTGTCAGTGGACGTTGGATGTAGTCAGTTGGATGAAGTAGATCCCTAAGCTTTCAGATCTATAATTGTGACAGCTATTTCCTAAGCTGCAAAACTCAAGTTCCATAGCTTGAAGGCTGTAGAAGAAAAGTAAACAAAAACCCCATGTGAAATAATTGTCAACAGTGTCAGCAGCTTTTTCAGGAATTTTTTTTCAATAGCTCGGTAGTTTTTATTTTCAACCACTTCCATTATTGAATGATTCCCAAACTTAGAATGTTTAAAAAGTGTTGTAGCAGCAGAAGGGTAAATAGCTTTCCTGCTTTTAAGGGTTTAATGACATAAATTAAAAAAATAATCCTGCATATTTGCTGGGGCAGTAACTGGGACACGTTGACATTTATTGACTTACTTTCCTTCTCTCATATTCACTTAGCCTTTGTGGCAATGTAATGAATTAATGTTGTGATTGCATTGCCATCATTATATTTGAGATATTTCTGTTCTATCTCGAGTAGTTGTCTTAAAATAGTCTAACTTATTTTCCTCTTTTAATCTTCCTCTTAGGACTTCCTTTTAGTGAACCAGCATGATAATTGTTAACTACCACTCTAAAAATACATCTTAATGGAAAAAAAAAAAAAAACCAACCCAGGGGAGTTTTGCATATTCTTTTTAAATCATGCAGTTCCTCAAAACACGGATGAATTGAATGACTGCTGTCTCTGTGTGTTAAGTAACTAGAATGGGTTATTGGATAAGCTGGTCAACAAACTGCCATTGCTGTAGAAGTTTAATTTTTTTCTTATCTTGGTGGGGTTTTTTCCACATGTTGCAAATGGGGAAGGTTTCAGCTTACTGCACTTTTTTACAGACTTTAGTTTCAAATGTTCTGTGTTTCAAGATATTTTCAGTGTCATGGCTGAAAAGCTACAGTAATGAGAAAAAGTGAAAATCCACATAGGTAACAAAAATGCTTTTGTGAGTAATACTCTTTTTTAAACAAGTCTTTATAAATGCTATATATTGGTAGCTGCTATGTTTAAGTAACTCCCATTTTTTACTTGACTTCCATGTAAATTAATCCTCTTTTGAATTAAAGGGGCTCATGAGTTTAAATACCAGGCAATCTATACTTCTAGCTTAGAAAGTTACAGCCAACCCTATGTTCTCAAAACAACTCCAGGCTAAAAAATTTACTAAAATCGGGTCTGTCATGTGTATAGAATTTACTCAAAATTGCTAAATTGCTTTCTATGGCCCAGTCTTGATTTTTTTTTTTTTAATACAAAGATTAGTATCTTGTGTTAAAGCCTGTACAGTAACAATCTTTTGAAAAGCTTTTGCAACTTTTGCCAGCATTTGTTCTGTTCTAACTTTAAAGCCTCTTATCAATCCCCTTTTAACCTGTGCATTTTGGGGACTCTGAACAAAGCTCCCAGTTAATTCAGGTTCTTTATAGTTTGGGATTCACTCCAGCTTGACAGGGCCTTAGTGCTTTGCAGGGATCTGAACAAAGGAGAACTGAGTCTTGTCAGACTGTGGCCACAGACTAACAGTTACCTGGTGCAGAGGAATAAATACAAGCCATGTTTGAATCATTCTTCCTGAAAACTTCCTTCTGACTTTTTTTTAGACATGGGAAAATCACTTTCTCACCTGCCTATGCATACATGCAAGGAAGATGGCTATGATGGAAGCTCAGTGTCTGATAATGTGAGGAATGGTTTAGTTAACTCGGAAGTGCACAATGAAGACAGCAGATGTGGAGATGTGTCGCAGTTTCCCTATGTGGAATTCACAGGAAGAGACAGTGTCACCTGCCCAACTTGCCAGGGAACAGGAAGAATTCCACGAGGTAAATTTACATCATAACCATATGTAGTTGTAATAATGCATAACAAATACCTTTTCAAGTCAAGATGAAGTTTTTTCATCTTCTAGACTCTTTTCTAGTGCTAAGCATATCCTTACACTGGATTAGTGTAACAGATTGGGTCAACTGTTACACCTTGGCTGTTACAACTTGGATCTCCTCTTGTCTGTAGGATGCAACTGTTTCTTCCTCCTCAGCTTTGAATCCATGCATAACCTTAGCTCTTGCAAGTCAAATTAGCAAACCTTTAGTTTCCTGACATTTTATTGCATCTTTTTTCAACTACCTATTTTAAACTATTTGAATCAATACATAACTGCAAAAATGGCTGCAAATAAAGAGATGGAAAAGTAGACCTGGGCTACAACACCTCTTCCCTGATTTATAGTGAATTTTTTTGCCCTCACTGCTGCCAATGTCCCTTGTTTTCCTTTATCCTCCTTTTATCCCACTGGTGCTTGATAGGTGGATAACTCCAGCTTGGAGTTGAAAATCTATAGGTTCTTTGGCTGCCTCGGGAAGGAGTAGGCTACACAGCATTAGTCTCCTTACCTGTTTTGTTTGCTTTGCCCTCATCCTTTGCTTTTCCTCTTGGTAAAACATGCTGCTTTGTTACACTTCTGTTCTAATTGATAAGCTACCTAAATATTTCTGAACCTGTTAAAGGAGAATGCAGGATATCTGAAACCAGGCAGAAGGAGAGAGTGACATATGCGGCGGGCCAAGGCACACCCTTTTGCTTCAGCTGTGAGATTTTCCCTTTGACTGGGGAAGAACTGATGAGGTGATTTCATGTTTGAGTTTGCTTTTGCCAGACCTCTCATCCCAAATAGATTATTGGGTGTAAAATCTCTTGGAACTGATTTTGACCAGCAGCTCAGGAAACTTGAGTGATGTCTGTGCCATGTTGTCCTCCTACATGTGCTTTAGTAAGATTGGATTATGATACAGTTCACAAACACTTGCATCTCATATTTCCGTGGTTGCAAGTACCATAGGAGATTTGTGTTTTAGCTGTTAAACTTTCTACTACTATGTATTCTTGGAGTATCTCTGAATTCAGCAAATTTGACACTGGAAAAGCTATGAAAGTAAAATTACCTTAGCCAGAAGGGGTAAAGAAGTTTGTTCTGTTAACTTGAAATACTTGTTAATATCAATAGCATGTTTTACTCTAAATGCAGAAATAGCTTTTTCCACATTTGGAGGTCATTTGGGGGGAGCAGGGAAAAATTAAGCATGACAACATGACTTGTAAGACTGTAATTAATACATGATATGATGGGTAAACTATAATAAATCCATGAAATTATGTTTTCTTACTTGGACAGTTTAGTTTTTTAGTATGATGTATGAAAGAAGGACTGTGCTATTTTCTTCAAAGGTTGAAGATGTTTTATTGAAGTGGAGATGAAAATGTGTTTTAAATTGGTAGAGGCTTTTTAGAAGGTTCATGTTTTGCATGCTACTATATGCTTGGTTAGCATGTTTTGCTTAGCTTAGTGATTCAGCGTGGAATCATTGCCAAATGCTTGATTAACTAAGTGATGATTTGATCAAATTCTGCATTTGGCTTAAAAATTGCAGATCTGACTTGGCCTTGAGGCTTCTGTTCTCATACAGTTCCACAAGAGATAGCAAAAGCTCTACTGGCAGATGTGGTACGTGTATTTTCAACTACTCATCTGTGCATGTGCTCTTCTGCTGTTAAGATACCCCATTTAAAAATGCTGTCTAGTGACAAAACTTCCATGGAGACATTCCAGTAGATACTTACTTTGACTTCCAGGGTGCTGCAGCTCAGCAGCACCATGATAAATATGTTTTTATATACTCCTGATTTCCAGGATGCAGTGTATGCATAGCTTGTGTCGCCCGGATCACATGTGTTGATAGCTTTGGTTGTTTCAGTTTGGGCTTGTTGTCTGTTGGGGTTTTTTAACCAAACCTGACCTCTGCTTTTCAGAGGAGTACATGCAGGATGCCTTCTGGATCAGTTCTTACTGCCCAAGCTTCTGAATGTTTTGTCCCATGAGTTCATATGGTCTGGCATAGAGAGCTCAGAGCTCTTGTTTTTTTCCAGGAAGCAGTGCCAGAGGCAATACTGCCTCTGGTCATGTGTGCAGCACAGAGGCAGAATTTATTGCTGTTTTGGTCCTTGTGGACTTGGTGCTTTTTCATCTTGATGTTGCATAAGCCATGCTCTATTTCAGAAAGTGACATCAGCTACAGTAGCATTCGACCTGGGTCCTTATCTGGAATTCAAATGTTTATCTTTAGTGGTTATTCTTTGGTGCTACTAAGTTGTAACGGGTACTCTTTGTTTAAAAGAGTTGCAACAACATTTACTGTTTGTTTAAATTCTGAAAGGGTGTTTTTGTTTCCAGGGCAGGAAAATCAGCTGGTAGCCTTAATTCCATACAGTGATCAGAGACTGAGGCCGAGAAGAACGTAAGTCAATAGCTGTTTGTGATACCTGACTCTACAGTTAATTATTCTCTTCTAGGTAAAACTCAACAATTCAAGGAGATAGTGATAACAAGAATCAAACAAAAATCACTGGAATGCTTTCTTGCACTCATTATTGGAAGAACAGGGCTTGTGGGTAAAATCAGCCTTAACCTCTAACTCTTGGATTATTTATTAACAGATGTGCATACTTCCATCACAGTACACCTTAGCTAAGTACAAAGCTCAGGAATACTGTATGACCTATTCATGTACATGTTTACAGTAATGATGTATGTATCAATCTCTGAAGCATCCTAATTGATCTAAGCAGACACATCTTCACTGTTTGAGTTAATTGGTAGCATCTTTGAGCCACTGCTACAAAATAAGTCACCTAAATTAATTTGTAACTTTCCGATTTTTGCAGCTAGAAAAATGAACAATTTATAATACAGCATATTTAATTTTTTTTCTAGGACCTACTCGGGAGGTTCATTACAATGCTCAAGGCTCCTTGTTCTGACATGTTTTGGTTTTTACTTCATTTTTTTAAATGTTTTGATGTTTTTGTAGTAAACAGAAATGAGTGCCAGGAAGAAGAAATATATTAGCTTCACATAATACTAATCTGGATAATATATCTGATTTAATGGTAGAACAAATATGAAATATATTACTCTAGTGTTCAAATCTTGACAAAATTGGAGCTGAAGCAGATCTTTTTGTTTGTGGAGGGTTTTTTATTATCTCTTACACCACTACCACCACCCCACCCTCCTACAGGCACACACACACACACACAGAGCCACACCCACACAAACACACCGTTTTGTATTAGCCTGACTGTGAATTTTCTGCTCCTTAGCTGAAGTCCTAACACTTTCCCTGGAAGTCGGGATTCTCTGTCATAAGAGCTTTGTTTTGTGTTCTGGGTGTTTTTTGTGAGACTCCCACAAAATGACGGAAGTTGTGCTATAAATGAATGTTAAGAGGAAGTGGATTTGTTTCAAAGCACATAAATATTTACCTCTTCCATTTTCCTTTGCAAGTTACAAATATTGGGATAACCACATGATCTGAAATGTGATTTCTGATGTATATGCAAGAGTAACAACTGTTTAAGACATAGCTGTGAAGTGCAGCATGGGGTTTTTTTCCATTTTTAGGAGGTGATGGAGGCTAGAAATAGACTGAATTAGTTGTATTGACTAGTCCTGCTCCTTATCACTTAAAAGAAAATAGCATGTCACTGTTTTCTAATGTGCTTTTGACTCTGACATGTGCTTTTTTTTCCTCCAGAAAGCTTTATGTGACTGCTTCTGTAACTGTGTGTTTACTGCTTTCTGGGCTGGCCGTATTTTTCTTGTTTCCTCGCTCGATTGACGTTCAGTACATCGGTGTGAAGTCAGTATACGTCACTTACGAACAGGAGAGGCGGATAATCTATCTAAATATTACAGTAAGTCTGACTGTTTGGGCGTTTGTAATGCTTAAATGCAACAGGAGATTCTGCTGTGAGCGTTAATTGTGCGTAGAAGCTGTAAAGCTTCGTTGGTGCCTTAAGAACTACAATAGGTGACCAGTTGGAAAAATGTAACTGAGCCTGCTGTGGCTGGTTCCTGTTGCAGTAGCTGATAGAAGTGTAGTTGCAAGCTGACACTAGGTCTTCTGTTTTCAAGGGAACAGTAACTTTGGAGTTCTCAGTGTTACTTTTGGAATATGTCTGAAATGTAGCCTGTGTATGTAGGAATGCTATTTGCTACTGCCCTGGTATTATGCCCCTGTCAAAATTGGTGTTGAGGAAAAATACTTTCTTATCCACCTTAAAACTTAAAGGAGCTCTTCCCACGTAGTTCTTCGTAATGACCTTGATACAGGATTGCCTGAAGACTTTCAGTAGGGTTCTTCATTTTAAATAAAGCAAAGCTACTGTGGGAGAAAGCGGTCCTTTGATAGCTAAATTACCTGGAAGGAATAGTTGAGGATAGGAGGAAATGCAGTATTTGAAGTGGAGAGTTGTTACCAGGAAAGTTGTGCAGAAGTTTGTGTTACTCAGTATATTCACTAAACAAAGTCAGAAGGGAGCTAAGTGATGGTCCGTGACCCCACTCCTCTGTGTAATCCTCACGGGCATCAAAATTTATGTGCAGAATTTCTGATATTACTGTCCCATGCACAAGATTCGAAATGCTTGCTCATCATACACAGAACAGATGGCTGTTACTGTTTTGTGTTTGTTTTTTCAGAACACGCTCAATATAACGAATAACAACTATTACTCTGTTGAAGTAGCAAATATCACAGCCCAAGTTCAGTTTTCAAAAACAGTTATTGGCAAAGCACGGTTAAACAACATCACCAACATTGGTCCGCTGGATATGAAACAGGTAAGTAGCTTAGGCTTTCAAAGTTAAACCTGTGTTAATCTTCTACATAAATCTACTTATTTGTGTTTTCATTTCTTTTTCATTGTGGTTTTTTTTTTTTAGATTGATTATATGGTCCCCACAGTCATACAAGATGAAATGAGCTACATGTAGTAAGTGTACTCACCTGTAAATATTGCATGGATCTTATTAAAAGCTGCAGTGGTGTTAAAAACAACTTTTTCCAAAGTTAGGAGGAATCTGTTTGAAAAGATGCTGGGGCATTTTCTTTAAGTTTACTGAAAGATAGGTAAACTACAATTGCTGGTTTAGTTTCAAATAGTGGCTTGTCATACCTGGCTATAAATCCTTTAAATGAAATCTCTGCTGTAGTATTTTAGGTCTCAGCCCTAGTTAGGACTGCTGCTATAGAGGGTGAAAGTGCAGGTGTGCTCCCCTAACAAATTCTGTAGTAACTTTACCACAACTTTCTCTACAGTAGAAGGAAATTTGTATTTAGTGGTATGCAAATCAGAGACTTTTCTTCACATGTTGTGCATACAATGGTAAGCAGCATTTACAGCGTGCCCTTTGAGTGGTTTTATTCATAGCTTCTGAAAGTTCATTTGTCCAACAGACTGTTACCTCATTACATGTTGGTCACAAACACCAGTTTTAGTTCTCCTACACTGAAATCCAGACTGACCAGACTTAACTATTGAGACTTCAGGTCTGTGTGCAGTTCTAGTGGATGCCAGCCCCTTTGGGCTGGGAAAAAACTTTATTTTTTTGAAGTGCTGAAATAAAATGAAATAGGTGTGAAATGCCAAGAGAGGCACAAACTTCAAATCAACAGAAAAATGTTGAATCCCTGTCACCTTTCAAAAGTATGTAGGTTAGCTTTAGGTAAGCATGCATCTTGTGAATGCTCACTCTTTGGATGCATGAAAATTAATAAACTTCATAAAGAGCCTTCATAGAACTCATGATAATGCTCTATTTTCTTACAATTTGGATGAACTGAGTTTACAGACTGTTTATGTCTTATTTTTGTTGGTGCGGGGAGAAAGAATGACAAAGGCATGCAATTACTGTAGGTGGCTGCCAAGCAATCTTACTGCACTGATCACATGCTTTTCATTCTAGAGCTGATAAGTTTGTGACCAAGAGCAATTATTTAAGAAGCAGGGGTTAAAAGTATGCACTTACATGGTGCTCTTTATGACTGGTATGTAGGCCTGTGTCAGAAAATGTAAGTCTGAAAAAATTATCTTGCAAGAGAACAATAACCTTGACTTTGGAATCTGTATGTTGGTTAAAGGCCACTTTGCATAATACAGAAGTGGATGAGCACAAAAAAAAGGTGACAAAGTGATACTGACAGGCTTTAAATGTAGTGGCTCAGGTTAACCGTGGTTAGCTTCTGGAAGATGGAATGAACGCTTTCTGAGGACACTTCTGTTGGCAAGCACTGCATGAAAGCAAACACACGTGAAGACAGTACCTGTGAAAGTAAGACTATATCTGTAAAAGGGGGTCCAGGTGAGCAGTCATTGGCAAAGGATTCTGTTGCCATTGCCAGCAACTCTATACAGACAGCAGAATTTCCATTTGAAGTCAGAAGTCTTGCTTTTTAGATAATTACCCTGGAAAAGTTTGATGTAAGTCTAACAATTGTTTTTCTTTTTTGCAGTGACTTCTGTACTTTACCATCTATCAAAGTACATAACATAGTAGTGATGATGCAGTAA
>WAAE01010285.1:2984-13700 GCA_013400495.1 Nicator chloris
ACATATCATAATCTCAGGAACCATGCACTCAAAATTGCAACCATCTTTGGCAGCACCTATGTCTGTGAGCAGACTTTTTCCTGAATGAAACATCTAAAATCTCCAATCAGATCCAGACTAACTGATGAACACTTGCATCACTTGCTACGACTAGCAGTGACAAATATGGAACCTAACATTGACCATCTCATTAGCCAAAAGCAGACCCATAGTTCACATTGAAATATTATTTGTTTTTGTTGATTACAATTGTTCTTCATTTTAAATATTGCATTCTTTTTCCTGTTTTTTGTGCACTACTACAAATAAAATATGTGCAGTGTGCATAGGAATTCGTTCATTTTTTTCCAAACTATATTCCGGCCCCCGACAGTGTCTGAGGGACAGTGAACTGGCCCCCTGTTTAAAAAGTTTGAGGACCCCTGACTTAGACGATCAGAGACTCCAAAAGTATCCCATGACTCTCAGTATTGCATCATCCAGTATAAAACTCCCTGCACCAGGGGAGTAACAGGGTTCCCACCTGAGCATATTTAACTCATGAAATAGTTGAGCTTCATGGACTTCCTCCACCCCCGATGGACCAAGATCATCACTTCAACAGGACTGTGACCTTCACTTTGACCAATGGACATCGAAATTGCAACAACCAAGTTTTGTTACTGGATCCAATGGGTGGTGACTATGTCTTTCTACATTTATCCTTTCTTTTTCTTTCTTTTTCTTATACGTTTTCTTAAGTGTTAATTTTTTATACTTTTATATTGCTGTATTGCTGTAGATAAGAACAACCAAAATGGCTACATACCTGTTTTCCTTTGCAGTCAAATTGTTCTAAAATAAGCCCTACGTATATATATACACACACACACACATTCACAAACACTGATCATTAGGTGTCATTTCACTCTAATCCGCCCCGAGGGATATATTAGCAAGAACCTGGGTTACATGGCTTTCTGGGGCTGGTTGTAACATGGGGAATATGCTCAATTACAAAATACCTGGGGTCCCAATGGGTAGGATGTTGCTGCATCTACACTGTATCAATGTCTGTGTGCAGCAGTTTTAACAGCATATGCAGATACTGCCAAATTGCTGTCGCTCCTCGGAAATTGGTGTACAATGGAAGGAGGTATTAGTTTCCTGCAGCAGATGGGGATGGCTCAGTGTGCTTATTACAGGATCTAGTCTAAATGGGGCAGCAGGAACAAAAGGTGACAAAATGTGGCTTTTGAGAGAGGCGCCTGTTTCACGGAAACCCTTAATTGCACCAGCACTCTTAAGTGCTACTGATAACATAGGTGTCCTAGCAAATACCTTGAGGGAAATTTGGGCTGCGAGTTTGGAACCACCTGTGCGGGTGGTGAATGAAAATAAGCTAGCAAAACCAAAGCATTATCTTACATGTGATGAGGAAACAAATGTGCTAGCTGGTGTCCCAGGATCAGAAATAAATGGGACATGACATCAGAAACATTTAGTTGTTGGCAAAAGTTAGTGCCTATACAAAAAAATTCTTCTCCCTCTACCCCACCTGCCCCCTCACTGCGAGGCACTACCTGGGAAATGCCAAAGCAGCAGAAATGGACTGGGAAGAAAGTTGTTTGGCAATGGACTAAGCAAGAACAAGAAGCCTCTGATGCCTGCCAAAATGCTTTGATTGAGCATGCCAAATTATTCACTCCCAGGCAAGGAAATCCATTTGAATTTGAAGTAACAATTCTAGATGCTATAGTCTTGTGGCAACTGTGGCAGAGGACTGAGCTGAAAAGTAAAACTGTAGGATTTTGGTCCAAGGCATTACAAGGCTTCACTATACATTATATCCTAATGAAAAAATGAATTCAAGCTGTAGTTTGAGCATTGCAAGAAATGGAAAGAATCACAGGTCAAAATAGTGTGACTGTACACCTCCAGTACAAAACATTGTGAGGATTGAAATTCTTCCAGGTAGTGTCTCTCCCAAAACATTAGCCACAGAGGAAATGGGATTGTTTACACCAGTGGATTGCATAGTGGCACCGCGACCTATTAATGTGACCATTCATAATAACCCTTGATGATGCAATATGGTTCTGTACTCTGACTTTTCCCCTTGTTCTACATCCTCTGTTAATATAATGTTCTTGAGTTCTTGTGTTTCAGGTATTTTTGATGGTTTCATGTGACTTACATAGGGCAGACAGTGTTGGAACTATGCTATTGGTGTCACAAACCCAACACCAAATTGAAGTTGAATCTGAAAAAATGCAAGCCACAGCTCTTCAATCTGCGAGGGCAATTATCCCATCTCGAGTTACCAAGCCTGGAGTAATATTTGCTGAAGGAGCTGGAGCAGCAGCATATGTAATACTGGAAGATGACACTCCTGTTTTCCTTTCTTATCAAAGGTTGGCTCATCAGGCTTTGTGGCCTTGTACTACCAGCACATACCTTTGATCCATTTCTGCAAGACTGATATGTAAACACTTGTGTGTGGTTGATTTTTAATGTAACTTTTTGAGTAGCAAATAGAGAGAGCCTGCCATGCGCCCTCGTGAAATGTTGAAATGGGATATCCAAGGCGATTGTTGATGTAAATTTGGAAGTAACTGCTGTACACAGAGGAACCTTACAACATCAATTACTGATGAATGACCTCCCTCTTCAACAACATAAATGCTGTTCCCACTTTTAAGGCATGTGCTGCTTCAACCTGACTGCAGAATCAGTTGGGATGGAGGACAATATTCCAATATCTTAGAAATTAATACATCAAATCACACAACCTATCAGTGGTGCCTGTCTGAGTGGCTTAATTTCCTGACAAGAGGGGTGGGACACAACCCATAGAATCAGTAAGGTTGGAAAAGACCAAGATCATTGAGTCCAAACTTTGACCGAACACCACTATGCCAACTAAACCATAGCATTAAGTGCCACGTCTAGTTGTTTCTTGAACATTTCCGGGGATGGCAACTACCATCTCCCTGAGCAGCCCATTCCAAGGCTCAATCACCCTTTCAGTGAAGGAATTCTTCCTGATGTCAAACCTGAACCTCCCCTGGCCAGCTTAGGGCCATGTCCTCTTGTCCTGTCACTAATTGCCTGTGAGAAGAGACTGATTCCCACCTTGCTAATATTTCCTTTCAGGTAGTTGTATAAAGTGATAAGGTCTCTCCGGAGTCTTCTTCAGACTAAACACCTCCAGCTCCCTCAGCCACTCCTCATATGACTTATTCTCAAGACCCTTCCCCATCTCTGTTGCCCCTCTCTGGACACACTACAGCCACTCAATCTCTTTCTTGCTGTGAGGGGCCCAGAAGTAAACACAGCACTCAAGATGTGGCCTCACCAGTGCCAAGTACAGGGGGACAATCACTTCCCTGGTCCTGCTGGCCACACTATTGCTAATACAGGTAAGGATGCCATTGGCCCTTTGGCCACCTGAGCACACTGTTGGCTCATGTTCAGCTGGCTTTCAACCAGCATCCCCAGGTCTTTTTCTGCTGGACTGCTTTCCAGCCACTGTTCCCCCAGGCTGCAGCACTGCATGGGGTTGTTGTGACCCAAGTGCAGCACCCAGCACTTGGCCTTGTTGAATCTCATACCATTGGCCTCAGCCCATCAATCCAGCCTGTCCAGATCCCTCTGCAGACCCTTCCTACCCTCCAGCAGATCAACAATCCCATCCAACTAAAGTGTTGTCTGTGAACTTACTGAGGGTGCATTTGATCCCCTCATCTAAATCATTGATAAAGATATTAAACAGATCTGGCCCCAATCCTGAGCCTGGCCTGGTGGGGCCAGGCCTGGCCCTGCCTCTGCTGCACTGCTGGCCAGGCCGGGCCCCCCTCCAGCGCGGCCAGACTGGCCCGTGGCTCGGCTGAAATTCTGCCGCTGCTGAGTTTCACTAGAAATCGCCAGGCATGGGGAGTGGAAGCCATCAGCCCGCAGCTAAAATAGAACAAAGCAGGAGCGGGACACCAGCTATGCGGCTAGAGTGGCTGCCACCATTTTGGCCAGGCCCCCTGAGATCCTGGCACAGCCGCCAGCCCAGCCTGAATCTATCACCATGACTGCTTCAGCCACCGCCTGGCAGAAAACCATCATAACCATCTGCAGGCCCTGGGCGAGATATTAACTCTTTCACTGCACAGCAGATGAAACTTGCAAAACATCAATCCTCTCTCAAGTGAGAGAAAAGGACAGAGTGAAGACAGGTAGAGAAACAACATGAAGACAGCAAGGTCAGTAACGAAGGAGTCAAGTCCCAGACGGGAGGAGAATGAGGAGGTGCCTTAGTCTTAGGCTGAAATTCTTTTGTAAAGCCATGGTGATGGACTGCGATACACTAGAATATCCCTTAAATTCATGGAAACAGTATGGGGACATGGAGTGTTCAAATTGCAGACATGAGCAAAGGCTTCGTGCTGAAGGAAGTAAATGTTGAAGTAGCTGTGATCTCATAAGAAGCTTGAACAGAGAGAGAGATGAGAGTGATAAAGACCCTTTGTCCCCAGGGAAAGAAGACCTCTGTTCCTAGAGATGAAGATGATCTCAGAGATAGATGAAGAGAACCTTTGCTTTTGAACAGCTCATCCTTAAAATAGTACCCCATAAGTTGGACATGGCCCATGAATGCAGCTGTGGGAAGGCTGCATGAGATGGGAGGGACTT
The DNA here is from genome assembly GCA_013400495.1 of Nicator chloris. NCBI lineage: Eukaryota > Metazoa > Chordata > Aves > Passeriformes > Pycnonotidae > Nicator > Nicator chloris. The sequence goes on from WAAE01010285.1 coordinate 7,647, forward strand.
CATGATTGCAGAATTCCAGGCGGCTGCTATTTGTGGAAAATTGAAGCCACGAGAAAAATCTTTTCTTGTGGAGAAGTCTCCATGGCATGGCAAAAAAGACTCCTCTCCCTAAAAGAACTGATGAAAGACTGTTTTAGACGTGGTAAACTGACTGAAGTCCCAGGTTTTGTCTCTGTACATTGTCAGTAGGAATGAAAAGAAGCTTGGGGGGCGGGGGGGGAGAAGTGTTCTGAAGGTTTTATTCTGATTCTTAATTTTTTCTTCTTCTTCTAGTTTAGTTTAAATAAGGTGATCTTTATACCCTTTAAAGTTTTGAGCCTTCTTTGCTCTCCTCCTAATCCTATCTCGCAGCAGAAAAAAGAGTAAGCAATTCTAGTGGGTGCCCTAGCATTTAGCCAGCGCTCAACCCACCGCATTGTTTGGTGCATTGGCTGGGAAAACTCAAATTGGCGAACCAGAACCACTACACTAAATTGGTGTTTCCACACAGTTTCAACCTGAATCCGCCACACATAAGTACCAAACTGTGATATAAGAATTAGTCATCTATTGCGAAAGAGCTCTGCAATATATTTCAAAGAGCAAGGGTACATCATATTTAATGGAAAATAATCTTGCATACATGAGCCATCAGAAACAGTTACAAACAAAGGAATTCAAAATCTCTTTAACCAAATTCTAACTGAGCAGCATCCAGTTTTTCTTTAACTTTGGGCCTCCTACTAGCACAGGCAGACACATCCAAACCATGTCTTGCTTTCAGGATACAGACAAAAGATACACTCAGCACAATGAGCTGTGCCATTTACATACTAAAATCAATAAAAAATAGTTTATATTTTGTAGAATCGGATAAAAGAGATTAATACAGTCAGCATCAACAAAAGGTTCAAATCAAAAAGATACAAGAGTTCAAAGTTAATAAAATTTCCATAGACTGAAAAGTAATTTTAACGAAAGTTGAAGAAAACATTCCACTTGCTCATTTAGCTCCAGCCCCCTGTGGATACAGTTATTTTACTGTTATTAGACACATGAAGAGAAAATAACTATTATGATGGAAAAGTCAGCTACCTGCAGTCAAGTCTGTGTCATGAAGAAGTGCCACACTGCATTTGGTGTGGGGTTTCTCCTTGCTGCTGCTCAGCTGAGACTCCTGAAGTCCCACAAGATGTCCTGATAAAGAGCCCCATTTACACTGTCACTATGGTTCACATCCTGAGGTAGAGACAATATGGGATGCTGAGCAGACTTACAGCAAAAGCTGCCAAGTATCTGTGGAAGAAGAGATGGAGAAGTGATCTGCAGCAAATAGGATGGGACAGAAAGGGTCGCCCTTGTCACCCCTACTGTGTCCAAATACCATCAAAGCAAGCATCAAGCAAGAGATATTTTTATTCTTTCAATTCACCAAACCAGAGGAGAGAAAGAGAAGAAGAAAAAAATTAAAAGCAAACAAACAACCCCTGCCTTTTTAAAGCTAGAGGAAGGGGTATCTCCATCCCCAACCTATAAAAATAAAGAAGCAGCTGCAAAACAAAGGCATTTATTTGCCATGGCATATTAAAAAGCAGGGGGGGGGAAGACACTTGGTAAACTATCACATTCATCTTCTGCAAAAGAGTTCTGCTCAGAGTCACTAGAAATGCCTTTTGTTGCACTTTAGTTTTGGCTACTAATAATATTCAGGCAACTAGTTTTGTTAAGTGTTATTTTCTTACCTAATCAAAAAGCTACCTAATGTATTATTCCTAATTTATCCACCAGATGTGACAGTACTCTACTTTCAGTTCTCTGGCAGTATGAATTCATCATATGAGCAATCCCCAAAGATAGACCTAGTAGGGGAAAAGAAGAAAAAGGGATGTCTTAATCAGAGCCCTTGCTATAGTACTTTCCATACAAGCTGTATATGAAGTTACCTTTTAGTTAATGCCTCTAGAAAAGAAGTGAGGCAAAGACACATTGTGTTTCAAAATTCTTTGGTTATTGAAACTCAATATAAGGATGCAAATTTTATACAAGTAACCCTTTACCCAAATAACCAATACAAGAAAAAACCCACAACAACATGGAACTTAATACCCTGTCAGGGAAAGGAGGACCACCCAGGGAAAGTCACTAGTATTCTCATGGCATTCATTGGGAGTTTGATCTCTGTGCCTATTACTCTATTATTAGCATTTCAGAATCATTCTGGTGTTTTATTCCTGCATACTTACACTGACATGCTATTAAATTGCTAATACTGCATCATGCAGATGGACAAGACCTCTATGAGACAGGACCATCAACTGGTAGAGCACAAAGGGAAAACAACATGCCATTTGGGTACTGGCACTGAAGCATTGCTCCATACTTATTTTTAATAAATGCTATTCTGCACAGGACTTGTCAGTGGATATGTTACTGGGTGCATTTCCCTTCAGTTTATAGGGGGAGAGCCTCTCTTTCTGAACTGCTTCTAGGTTTCTTCCATTATGAGTCACCATGATGAGGGACTTTAAGGCAGAAGAGCAAGGAGCACTGTACCTTGAAAAAAACCAGGCTCAAAAAAAAAAGAGAAGTGAAACAGCAAATGAGGAACACTATCTACTGTAACACCAATGAAAAATCAAGTATATGACTGCTTCTGCCATCTTAATTCATAGATTTAATTAACAAAGAGAACCCCTCCCACATGGTTACGTAGATAATTTACTAAAATCCATAATCTTGAAATTTAATCCACCCACACACATCAAATTAAACCTGACAGTGAATTTCAGAAGCAGGCAATGTGTTTAGCTTTATGTTGTGCCTACGCTTTGTGGAAATGCAAAACTTCAATGAGTCTTAACTCAAATCCATCGTACTCTATTCCATACACAGCAATACTTGGGTAGCTTGAAAGCTACAAAGTCCTGTTTCATTATTGTCTGTGCTGCATCTAACTTAGTAATTTTATAGCTCAAGAGGAAATCCCAGATTGTGTTCACTGGAATGAGAGGTGTAAAACTAGTCTGATTGGCACAGGAAACCCAGAGGCTTCCTTATAGTCACTACTGTATTACTACTGCCCAGATGCCCCAGACAGAACTTGAGGCACCACTGTGGTATGCACTGTCTAGCAGTAGTCATGAAATTTAATAATAATCTCCAACATATAAGACAGGAGAAACCAACACACACAAGCAGAGTGACTCACCCAGAGTCATGCAGCACCTCAGTAGTACAGAAGAAATTCACCTCCTCTGACTTCTAAAGCTCCAACTACTGACTAGATTATGTCTCAAATTTTAAAAGGTGTTTTCCACAGCAGTACATCTGGTCTCTTTTGGTTACACTTAAAGACTTGGCCACAATACCATCTGTGGTAAATGGTAAGATTTGTACAGTGTTGCTTTAAGATGGTGATGAATTGATGAGGCTGGTTGAGAAAATTATGAGCTGGGCCACTTGCTAATCTTGCACCTGACTCAAGCCTAAGGACTGAAGGATGTCTGGAGTGGAGGCCTCAACCCCCGATGTTCTTTCAGTGAGATACAGAAAAGCACCCACATCTCTGTAGTAGCCAATAGTCGCACTCCCTTCACTGCAAAAAAACAGCCTCCTTGTAAATCTGGTCTATTAAAGAGATAACGATGCACACAAAGACCCTCTGATGAAGGTCAGGCAGCCTTCACTGCTGCCTCAGTGGAGGAGGACCAAAGTGTTTATTGTACCTCTTTTGCCAACTATAAATTCTGACCAAAGGTAACCAAGACCCTCATTAGGCCCCATTTACATATTATCTTTTACACCCCTATGAATGCAAATGAGGAACAGAATGAGGCATAATACATGTATGACTGACGTTACCAAACACCACCTATAACATGCGATTGTTCTATCCCATTGGGATGGGCCAAAAATTTGTAGTATAAAAGGGGGGCTTTGAGGACGAAAGAGTCAGAGGGGGAAAACACCTCTGCTTGCTCAGGATTGGTCAACAAACTGTGTCTCTCCTTCTCTCCTAAAGGGATGCCTTTAGGTGAGCTTTGTGCCTCCAATTGGGATTGTGCCTCCAACAGGGAATAGAGTCTCATTAGAAAAATTCACAGATGACACATAGTTGGGTTGGAGTATCAATCTTCTGGAGGGCAGGAAAGCTCTGTAGAGGGATCCGGATAGGCTGGATTGATGGACCGAAGCCAATTGTATGAGATCCAACAAGGTCAAGTGCCGGATTCTGCACTTTGGCCGTGACAACCTGTGTTGATTTAGCACAGCCTGGTTTTTGGTTGTGGGGGAAGGCCACAGAAGTGGCTTCTGTGAGAAGCTGCTAGAAGCTTCTACCATGTCTGACAGAGCCAATCTCTAATGGCTCTGAAGATGGACATGCTACTGGGCCAATTACAGACATAGGTTGTGGGAAGAAAGAGAGAGTGCTAAAAGTAATCTTGCCCCGATATACTGTAGCTGTGTTAATTATCAAAGAGTAGGAACAACCTTGCCCTCCCAGCTATGAGTGTGATAAAAGAGTAAGTTAGCTGGGAGGGGGCTCAGTTCACTTGGACTTCACTTGCAGCCGGGGCTGGAGATGCAGTCAGTTGCAGTTTGCTGCCGTGCTGTGAAGAACCAAGGACAAGAGGTCGCACAAGGGACAGATAAGGTAAGACTTTGTACCAGAGTCAGACAGGGATAGGTGGCCGAGCTAAAGCTAGGAAGAAGCTGGACAGAACAGCAGAAGAAAGAGAGAAGAAAAAGAGCTAAGGCATTGAGTTTACAGACTAGCTGCTAGCATAAATGAACAAACCCTAAGAGCTGTGTAAGCTGCCTTTGGGAGGCAATATAGAGACTCTTGAATAACAAGGTGCTAGTCTGTGAAGCCTTCTGATAAGTAAGAGACCTTTAGATAACGAAGTACTGATGCTTGGAACCCCGTGAGGTTTTTGAAAAAGCACTCTGAGTGTCGTGGCCGTCTCGACTATGACATAGTGATTTGTCCGTCTCGACTACCTTAAATGGTGCGACTCTTCCACAATTGGTAACATCTCTGTGATGACATATTTAAGAAGAAAACCAAAACAGCACAGGTGCAGTTTTTCTCCAGGGGTGGCAAGGCACTGCCACTAGGGCCATCCCAGCAGCCATTGGCGATGCACCACCACAGACCTTGCCTGCCTGGCTGCTCATAGCCAGCAGTGCCGCGGGCAGAAGGGCAGGGGCGGCGGCTTCTCCTTCCCAGCACCCCACATGAAGAAAGGTGTTTAATAGCGCCAGTGCTGTGGCAGCTGCCACTGCCTGCTCAGTGGTGGTAGGGCTGCCTGGCTAGCAGCAGAAACATGGCAAACAACTCTCCGGTGCAGAACCTAGACGAGATCGACCTCTCGACGCTGTGAGGGTCCTGTAAGAATCTTTGAATTGCTAGAACTTGTTAGCAATGATACTTAGGAGCAGCAATTTTCTTCTAGTCAGAGAAGAGGAGGAAGTGAGGACATGTGAGGGAAAGCAACATGGTGGCACAAAGGTCAGTGGAAAAAAAGAGGGGGAGGAGGTGCTCCAAATGTCGGAGCCAAGATTCCTCTGCAAGCTGTAGTTAGGACTATGATGAAACAAAATGTCCCCCTGTAATGCATGAAGTCCACTGGGGATGCAGAGATAGATTTGCAGCCCATGGGAAAAGTGCTCACGCCGGAACGAGTGGATGCCAGAGAAAGCTGTGATCCAGTGAGAGATCCAAATAGAAAGATGTGCTGGTTTGAAAGCAAAACCAGTGAGAGACTCCAAGTCAGAAGTACAATTTAATAGAGCGAAAAGAAACAAACAACAAAACAAGTAAAAACAAAATAAAAAGATAAATGCAATAGTACAAAGGACCACTGACAGAGTCAGAATACAAACCCAACACCCTGTTAGTTAGAGTGGTAGTAGCAGTCCAGATGAAGTAGTCTTGTTGAAGCAGTGAGCCTGTAGAAAAGGTCTGGTAGGTAGCTCTTGTTCTCTGGGAATCCAGTGGCTAAGGCTGCCTGTGGTGTTCCAAACCTCAGCTTATATTCAGGATGGAATGCTTGGTTCCTCCCTCTGGGCGGA
>WAAE01010286.1:0-41027 GCA_013400495.1 Nicator chloris
TATATATATATATATATAGGGGCATTTTATAAATTTTAACACTAATTCTATTTACATTCTTATCTATAACCTACCTAAATTGTAATCTGGAAGGAATAATAAAATTTTTCAGGATGTATTAACTAAAATAAAGACGTTTAAGGTATGCCATATCCCGCCTAAGCACCAAGAAAATGCAAAAACTTGATAAGCTCTACCCCAAATTTTTCGTTGCTGTTTCTTGTAGCATACACATCACCACCACCAAATGCAAGGAACAGAGATTATCTCTAGCTTGGGAGCTCTTAAGTGTGTATGCAACCCCTTAAATCACAATAACTGAAAACGTTATAGGCTCAAGTCCAAGCACTTTGCTGTTTGAGTAATTCTAGAGGGTAGAAATCCTGCTCATTAAATGAACAGCACTCTACAAAGAGTAAGTATTAAGGTTTGGAACATCCTGGTTAAAACTTCTGTGATTCTTTCAAATTCTCAATACTTCTGAAAACAGCATAATTTCCTTGGTCTGCGTCCTATAACAAAATGGGGAGATTTCAGGTGAAAAAGTGTTGCTGTTAATACAGTGAGATTACCTTCTCATTGGACAGCAGAATTTGAGCTACAAATAAAGCCTTTATTTCACTTCTAGTAGTAAAATACTTATTCAGAAAGCAGATGAGGTATTCTCTCATTCCTGAAAAGGATGTTAGGACCCAAAGCAACCACACTGCAAATGTGCCATCAGTGTCTCAGCATCTTAAAGCAGATAAGAATCACAGGAAGAAGCCATGGGCAAGTCATGAGAAACATCCTTAGAATATGTTGATATCTCTATCTAGTATTCCCCAAGGTGCTAATAGTACATGGTATTTAAAGCAAAATGAGAAAACAAGACTGCAGTGTTCTCCATCTGTTTTGGACATCCAGCTGTGAAACTGGTGTGGGATGGGGGTTCATGCGAAGAAGCTGAATGTGAAGCAGATGATGTAAGAGCACAGGATGGATGTTTGGTGGGTGTGCCAGGTCAGCAGCTTCAGCTGGCAGCCCCATCTGCTGATGCTGCCCCAACAGCTCACACTTTGGCCTCCGAGCAACACCGGCCCAGTGCTCCACAGAGTCATAGCCACAGGAATAAAGCCACCATCCTGTGGTACACTGCACTGTGAGTGCAGCACTTCCAGAGCTGACTCATGGGTCGGTCATCTGTCTCTCTGCTGCAGCTGATCAGAGGAGGACGGGAAAATCTGGCACCTGTAGCTAACCCACTCAGAGCTCCATGCCTTATGCACTGCAGCCAAAGAAGTTTATCTGAAACTCTAATAATGGCTCAAATTGATGGCTCCAGATAGCGGCAAAAGGCACGCAAACACTTACAAATATATATAAAGATATTTAGAACCACCAGCATGTACATATCAACATCTTAAAAGGGTTCTGCAAACAACGTCTCCATGCGAACAAACCTTATTCAAGCACATTATTTAAGAAAGGTGTGAGAGGATGATCAAAGAATATTCTAATATCAGATAGCCAGAAAACACTCCAGTTAGGTAGAATAGAATCAATTATAATCTAAAAATGCTGAAAATTAGCAGGACTTGGGATGGGATGAAATGCAAAAAGAAGGCCAAAATGGAAAAAAAACCCAAGCCTATAATGACAGACATGCCTGCCTTTATGTACTTAAATATAGTTAATCAATTACAGTTATACTCACTTTGGTGTTTAAGTAATATAACATGGCCCTAACGCAACTGCGACTCTCAGACCTTTCCATCATCATGTTTAATAGCTCAAGAACTGAATACAAATTTTCTCACTCAGGAAGATGATTTTGAAATTAATTCAGATTTCCTTGTCTGACCACATACATGCAGCTGACAACATGTGAGTTAGAAATTCATGACAGCTTTTCATTGCAAGGATGGCCTTAGCAATGTCATACTGGGGTTTTCTACCAAACGTTAATTTTTCAATGGTATCTAGAGAGAAATGAGGGAGTATGCATATCTTCATATAATTATTTTGTCTTTTGCCAACACTCTAATACACCCACCTATGAATGAAAAAGAACATCATAAGCAGCCATTTTTGGCTGGAGGAGAGGAGGTTTTTGAGACTAAATTCCTGCTCATTATCCATAAGTAAATCCACCTCCATAAAATAGATTACTGAACACTGTCATTTAATATTTATGATATTCCAGCATACGCTCAAAACAAGGAATTTACATGCCCCACACCAATATCTGCTTTGTTGTGGTTCTTTGCCAACTCGGGCAACGTACAGGTGTCTGCTACTGCAGAGCTGAAGTTTCTGGCATAACGTACAATCCAGTCACCATAGCTACATTATTCTTTTATTATGCAGTATATCAACAATGTTATATTAACTTTCAAAAGTCCTAAAAGCACTACCTGGAGTCACAAAAAAAAAATTATTTTGAAGGAGCCTGTTCCTGTATTTGGTAAGCAGCAACAGAGCCTCAAAACACACTTAGGCACAAGCAAATTAAAACTTACAGACTGCTTCAATGCACCTCTGTAATAACTACTCTGCCTATTCCAGCCACCTGGATCTTTTCCTACCAGGCACTACCAGACAACATATGCTGCACTTAACACCGTTCTCTGCCTCCTATCTGCACAGCTAAATACAGACAGCTTGGGTAGAGCTGCTGCTGTCACCTCTACATTCATGAGAAGGATCAAGGTGGATGAGGCCATGGTCTCTCTCAGAAGCAAAAGCTACCTTTCACATCCTCCTCAGCGGCATCAGAAGCAGGAAGCCCAGTTTGTGATCTCTCAGATGGCCATTTTCCCCAGATACTTGTTTTGATACAGGCTTTTTGTTGTTTGGCCATTCTTGGTTTGGCTAGATTCACACTGACATTGCTGAGAAGCCTGTAAACAGCCCTGAAGGGTCAAAGTGGGATAGAAGGCAGAACAGGACAAATCTATGGCTGCAGCCCATCAAGGGAGCAGGGCTATACTGAGTGCCCTGGGTGCTACTTGTAGAGGAGAAAAAGACAGAAAAAGGCAATGGTATTTACACCCTTCCTCTGCTACTCAATGCCGCTTTCATTTTTCAAACCAGCTGCCCTCTTGTGCAGTTATTAATGCTGTCCACATTCAGTTAGCAAATGTCCAGCAGAGAAAAGTGAGTAAGTACAAGGTGACTCATGTGAACAATGTCTGCAGCCCCAGCAAGTTCCATGAAGATATGCAGGGTTTTATGATATTAATGCGACTATCTGTCAAATGAAACCTAAACTGAGATTGGTTTGAAATTTGATGCAGCAGTGTATCTGTCAGATGTAGAGAAAAATTAAAACAGCAAGGGTCAGTTAAAAACTACCAACACTTTTGCATTCCCAAATAAATATCTTTTAAGAATCTCTTTTGTCAGAACATGTTTAAAAGGTACATGGATTTACAGTATCTTTGCAAAGCCTTAAAAGATATTGTCTCTTTACCAAAAATCCCACAATTCTTTTAACAGTAGTTTGTTTAGTTAGTGCAGTGTATTCCCATAGCAGCAGGAATACTTTGCCAAGGCAAACATGTTCATGATCACATTATTCACAAACCTGAAAGGAACATTCTGCCCAAGAGCAAGATTCTGACCAGATCAAGATTATCCAGCTGCACAGATAATTACAAGCTGTGCAAAATTTGCACATGGTAGCTGTCAGAGGACTTACATCGGCAGGAATGCACACAGGAAGACATTTCTGTTAGGGCTTACTTGGGCATTCTCTCTACAGAGCAAGTTCTTAATGCAACACTTTGGAAATAACAAAAGAAAAACTGGTACTGCTTATCTTGTTAAATCCTTTCCCCAAACCGCTATTACCATTACATTATTCTTTTATGCTCCACTGATCTTTTTCAATTCCAAAATGCTTTAGAAGATTAACACAAACTCTGCCCTAGGAAAAATCACATATCCCCAAAACATTTCAGGAAAAGCCCAAAAATAAATACTATCAAAAGATGGCAAAAAATCAAGAAGGAAGAGTACAATTTTCCAAACAAATTATTTGCTGGTTTACAACTGCATAGAGATTAATACAAGTTTTGCAAAAAAAATACAGGGATGTTCTGGCCACGGAAAGGTCTTTGAAAACCACTGGGATAAAAAATGTATCCAGTAGTGGTAAACTGGCTGTTTTCCTTTATTGGATCAGACCAAAGGCACCACAGTATCTGCAGCACTGGCTAACTACTGATAGAAACTCTTTGCCTTCATGTCCCTTTGCAGCACTAAGCTACATAAAGTTTGCAAGCTCTGCAATGAGTTTACTTCAGCACCTGAACACAGCTTAGGTCACTCCATCTGAGTTGCTCTCATCACCATCAGACAGCACTTCACACACTCTCACAGCAAATTGGTCCAACCTGCTCCAAGAACCATCTGGAGGGATTTTTGTAAATTGCATGCCTATTCATGCAGCAGAACATCAAGGAATAAACAAGTCTTCATTTTTTTGCTGGATTTCTTTCAAATAATTTGAAGTGCACTTACTCATGTCATAAATAATAATGTCAAAACAATCAAATTACCTAACAACAGTCTGTGAACACTTTAAGCATCCAATCTTTCTAACTATATTCATTAAACTTTTTGTAGATGTATCAGAGATTTTACTGTTCTGTGACAGAAGGCCATATTTCCTTAGTTGTTTCTAATGAGTCATTCGTTGTTTAGAGGTTCTTTAAAACTGCATTTTATAAGTGTAATCTTTTTTAGTCTTCAATACAGACTGCACAGACTACAGCTGCAGTTTACCCATATTGATTGTTGCATGCAAGAGGAAGGACTGAAATCAGGATGCTCTCTATAGCTTCACTGTTAGCTATCTAGGAAAAGGGGAAAAAAGTGCAACTGTGATTTTAAAACCTGCCTAGTACCAAATATTGGATGGAATCAAGAACTACCACAGCATCTCAGAAAACATACTACATTCTGCTTTTCTCTATATAGGAACAGCAAAGCTACACCTGAAAAAAACCTGCATGTCTTTGTGCCCATTTTCCTAGTCAAATTGTCAGAAGTAATTCTGTTCATGGCCTACTGCCAGGGAGGGAAAATCCATTAGGTCAAGGTTCCTTGTGTTAGTGAAGAGAAGCAGTATTTAATGGAAAGATTCCCTGGTGACTGCTTCCCTTTTTCTTGTATGAACAATCCCTGTGACCAAACAATACCCCAGCAATTACAAGTCTTGTATGTAGGAAAATGGTATTAGAAGAGTATTTAAGTACTGTTAACTTCTGGGGGCATTTGGCAGCTAGACAATGAAAAAGAGAGTGATCAAATTAGTCCTTTACAGAAGCATGTCTCACAGGAGATATCAATGTTGATATCCCCCTTCCAGTTGACAGGGAAGCATGTTGGAGTTCCATTAATCAAAACCTGGAAACTCTGGTCAGCACACAAGTTTTTCTTCAGTAACAGCAGTGGAAAGAAGAAAAGCTATCTTTAGCATCATAAAGATGCTGCTGAAACATGATCCTATTTCAGTTTTGTACCAATTTGAAAGACAGAGTTCTCTTTCTGAAAGTTTAGTTCCATGCTGTGCATATCTTCTTGAACTGTGATGTTGCTTCCTCTGTCATCCAAATAAGCCAACATTCCTTTCTGCAAGAGTACTCTTACGACTGCCATGTACAGGACCACATTCTTCCTTCCTCTGTTGTTTTGGACCTGTGTTACATCAGCCACTGTCTTTCTTTGCCCTCTCTCAGGGCCTTTCCTTCTTGTAGTTGCCTGCAATTTGTTCACTACTTAAAAATCTGACACTTTGGACTTCTCCTAAAGTCCTTTTCAGGAAAAAGAAAAAATCTGCCACATTCAGTTTACAGGAAGCAGATACTGATTTGAAGTTATTTTCAGCAGTTAAGTATATATTTTTATATTTTCTCTTTTTATATTTTCAGGATCTTGCATTGAAAAGTGATCTCTGAGACAGCTCTGCATTCTAAATCATTCAAAACCAAACATGCTGGCCTGATCAGCTACTTCACTGCAAATCCACAAAGGCAACTTACTCCTACTTATGTATCATCATGATCACAGCACACTGTTGTGCCACTAGCAGCATAAATTTCAAGGAGCATAAGTTCACAAATACTAGCAGCAGTTCTATTCCAAGTGGCTACCAAGAGATTCCTAGAGATGCTTTTAATGATAAATCTTGCCAGAAATCTCAGGATTCTACAGTTATTTTGTAGAAAGTCTTGAGAGCTGTTTCTAGGTTACTGAATTTCCGATCACAGAGGGAATATCATTGCCTTGAAAAATCATTAATAGCTGTGGTCAGAACTTACTTTTGTTCTTGAAGCAATGTTATTTCAGACACTCAAACCCCTTCATATTTTCTGCTGCATTTCTCAAGTTCACATTCCAATGCGCTGTAACACCTACTTTGGAAATGTGTGAAGATAACCTGTATGAAGGAACCCTTAGTAGAAAATTTTGAAGGAAGACTATTTCAAAAGTAGTCCAGATAGGAAATAATGATTAAGTTCTTGTTTTAAGTTCATCTCCAGCTTAGAGGCTCCCTGGCTTCAAAGTCACAGATCTTGCCTAAAAGATAGGGGGAGGGATATTTATAACTGCCTTCCAGCTCCTGTTACTTACACACTGATATTACTTACTACACTTACTTACTCACTGATATTGGGGATGGGTTTTTCTCATGTTTGGTACAGCAGTTGATTCAGCCTCTCTCCTTGATATGACCACACTTGGAGGAATGGATACCAGACTCTGTGCTCCCCAGTCACGCCATAAATGTGGTCAGTAAGCACAGGGATGCTTTGCAGGAGAATAGAGAGTATGGTGAGAAAGAGAAGGGTAGAAACAAATAGATCCTAACTTAGTTATAGAGTGTGCACCAAAAAGAGTGGGGAGTCTGTTAGGAATACTGGGTTGGGACTGGTATGAGAAAATTGGAACAGTACAGTTCTCTGCCTGACTGACAAATATTTTCTTTGTTCTCAAGTCATAGATTCTCGAATTTCGTCATACACAAAGTCAATGAAGACTCAGATTTCCCTTTGATTGCATATTGAACTTCAGTTGCATTTTGCATTAAAATTCTGTGGTGAATGAATAATTTCAAAGGAAGGACACAGACAGAAGAAAATCTCTTTGATGAGTCAGTCAACATAGTGCCTCAAGAGTCAAGTTATAAAAAATGTGAAATTTCAGACAACAATGCAAAATGTCTTTCCTCGTTTTTTAATTTCAAGATTACAAGAAAGTAGGATTCTACTTACACTTTCATTCAAAATTTACACAGAAAGGTGAAATAAATCGTCATGAGGTACCCTTCATGAGAAAGTGTACCTCATTGCTGGATAAATGCATAAGGCAAACCTTTTCCATTCCATCATTACCCCACTGAAAAATACAGCTATTTACAAAGTAAGTCCCTAGTTGTTTTGATCACCTTTTTTCCAGAGGAAACTATGTAAACTGAAAAAAATAGAACAGAAAATAATGTTCCTGTGAGATTTTCAAATTACAGCTTTACAGCAATTGTAATATGCAAGTTGGACATGATCATTTGTGACCAGGAATTCCATACACATAATGACTCTCACAATGTCTTTCTCTCAAGAAGTCTATTCTTGGGCATAGACATGAAGGATGGATTGATGAGCCTTCTCTATCTTATAATAAACTGTCAAAACTCTTGAAAATATTGTCCATCAAAGACAAGGACAAAGCTGTATTTTCTTCTTCTACACAGTATACTACATTAAATCTTCCAGAGCTGGAGTTTGTTTCCCCATAGCAGATCTCATGGTGTTGTGCTTTGCATTGGTAGCTGGAAAGGTATTGATGACACACCAGTGGTTTGGTTACTTAACCTCCTAAGATGGTAAAATGACAAAAGCTTACTTAGGATTCACAGATGGATCTTTGTGCTTGCAGAGGAAAACCTGCTGGGCAAAATTTAGCCGCTTCATTTTCTAAGTTATTGCAGTAATCCTCACTAAGTACTAAATTCCAAAAACATGCCCAATGAAACGCAGCAGAAAGACTCTACAAATAGTAGCAATTGTTAGAGCAGTATGTATTTTAATTGATGTCGAGATGCGTGGGGAATAGTTTCACCAAAGGCACACATAAACCGCCCCCCCCCCAAGAGCTTGCCCCCTCTGAGAGTTTACATATGCATGAAATTGCACAATCCGACTCATAAACATGTATTTTCTGGCCCTGCCTGTTCTCATCTCATATGGTAATTAACTCCACGCCCTTCTGGGCATGCTCAGTTTGTAGTGGTGGTCTTTGGGGTCTTCAAGGATGAAGAAAATCTGAGTCTTCCTTGATGAACTCTTCACCTTTATCTCTCTTGTATGTGCTTTGGCCTTTTTGGCACTTGTTCAAGGTGAAAACTCAGTTTCTGCCAGCTNCCCAACTGAACTGTGAAAGTTTCTATTGTCACAGCATGATGAGGAAAACACTGAGAATTATTCTTATTTTACAATTAAGGAGTAATCATAAAAATGTATTATCCACAGTAATATGAGGCTTTTTGAAGAAAAAGAATAGACTTGTCTCCTTATGCTTCATTCAGAGATAAGTATTCTTCTGAATTTAGTTTTATTGATTGCACGTAGAACAGTTGTGTTTGTCAGAATTATGCTCTATGGCTGATATTATCATAGAACTTGAAGGGCAAAATTATTTTACACTGCTCAAGTACCATACTTTTTTAAGGTTCCTAGTAAAACTATTTATTAAAGGAAATCTAGTTCATAACTATAGGTTCAGAAAATGAAAACATTTAATGCCATTCAAAACCTGGATTACACATACATCTTTACTGGAAGAAAGTGCTCAATCATGTAATTTACCAGCAAAGGGAAAAGAGTTGTCAGTACTGTTGGTAATGCAACAACAATTGGGAATTTCACAAATTTGTTCAATGCTTGCAATTTTGCCCTACAGATAGCTCTTCCACAGTGACGTATTCTGTATCAAAAGTAGCTGTGGTTTGATATTTATTTGTATGATCAATCAATGATCTCCACACAATTACCATACTAAACCTTGCTCTAGAAAACGGTATCCAGAAAAACAAGCACATACGCACTTATTTTTCCAACCTATATAGAAAGACTATTATAAACACTAACAAGAGAAAGTCATATTTCTTAATGAAGATTACATTAGAAACCTGGATTTCACTCATGTGATGTATTACTTTTTAGTGTAAAGGAAAATTTAGGGTATTTCAAAGAACACAGTAACAATGTGGTACTCATTCTAAAACATATGTTAAATGCCTTAAGTTATCATTACTCTTTGTATCTCTTGGCTTACACTCATTTGACCTTTATCCTTCTAGAAACAAGCACCTAAAGGCAAAGACCAAGTCCATGTCTCTTGTGGCAGACCTTAAAGAAATTACTAAAATTAATAATTAGATATAGTCAAATATTACATATCCCTTGAGGTATCTGCATGGTCTATAGTTTCATTGGTCAAATCTACACTGATTGAGTGATCTCAGCATTCAAAGAGTATTAAAATATTACTCTAAAGACAGTCAAATGTTGCCACATCAGTACATAACTCGAGGTAAACTTCAGCAAGGTTTGTTTTCTATCTGCCAAGATAACATAGCAATAAAAAAACCTCCTAACATTAAGTCAAAAACACATTATCAGCTACCAGACCGGTGTTGGTCTACAATCATTATTACAACTCTCTTTCCAAAATTAGCTAAAAAGTGTTTACAAGCCCAAGCACAGTTTCACTGATAAAAATTCAAAGAGATCTGGTAGTATGCCTTTCACATGTTTTCCTTGGTTTTGAATCAATTCATGGCTCCATTTTTATAACTTTAAATCCTAAATATTCATGACAGGCACAGCAGGCCCATCCATATATTAGTCTGTTCACTCACTATACTGAGTTACAGTCTTTAAAGACAAACCAGAAATTTCTCTGCTACTGGTCTGATATGGTCAGCTAAAGAAACCTGTTAGGAAACTCCCAAGTTCTATTCACCATTTTGGGATGTCTTTTCCTTTTGCCCCTCTCCTCATGGTATGACCTTGTGTCTTAGTACAAGGCACACTGCAGTTCTCTATGCTGTTGAGAGAACAAGTCTTCATATGCCTATTGGCATGGAAAAATTACTTCATCTCACAATCACAGTGGTAAATGACATGCCAAAATAAAGGACATTTAAGATGGGATTTTTTTCCTGGATGATTTTTTCAGCCATGCTGGTATGGCTTCTCATCTTGCTGAAGAAGCCAGTCATTTCCCACTCACCTGTTCCTCCAGCTCCAAGAATTATGTCCTTCACTTATGTATACAAAGACAGTTTTACTCTCCTTCTACAGCATCATGGGTCTTTCCTATTCCTAAAACCTGAATACTACAACTCCAAAGCCCTAGTGAAAATGTGGTGCAGAGTGCAGACCAGAAGAGTGATGAACAGCCTGGAGATAGGAATTGAATGCCTCCCTTGGACAGCATTTTACCCCACAGAAACACATACCCCTCCCATGACAAACTGTAAGGGAACGAGCAACTTAGTCTCCTTGTTTCCAATATCCAGCTTATGGTTTCTTTGAGTATTCCTAGCCACACTACCTCTCGCTGTAAATTCAGACATCAAGAGAAATAAGCCACAGGAGGGCACAGATTTTTAAGTCTACATCATCACATTCAGTATAAGGAATGGGGGTGGTATTACGTACATAGGCAATAAATGCAATCTTGGTATTCACAGGGATTTATGAAATTTATGACTAGAAGAGGAGAGTGTTTAAGCCTCTGAAAGTTGATATGGATGTTTTCCTCTCTGTCTAAATCACATTGCTCACCAATCAGATGCTAAAACACCAGATGCAAGGGCAATCAGAATGTGAAGTTTTCCTGGAAAAGAACTACGTATGCTATGTGCACTATAACAGCTCAAAAGCCATCTTGTACATTCTTGCAGTAAGAGCAGAGCTGACTCTGGAGGACATAAACATTTGTTTTCCATAAGAACCTAAGATCAAAGCGTGGATCCATGATGTGCTGAATGTCTTTTGAGCTCTTGACTACAAGAAAAACACTGAGATGCTGAAAGAAGTCCAGAGAAGTGCAACAGACCTGGTAAAGGATCTGGGGCACAAGCCTTATGAGGACAAGCTGAGGGAGTTGAGGGTTGTTTATTCTGGAGAAAAGGAGACTCAGAGGAGACCTGACCCTTCTTTACCACTATCTGAAAGAAGGTCATAGTGGCATGGGGATTGTTGTATTGTGTTTTGTGGTATGCCCTGTTTCCTCCCCTGAGTTGTTGGTTTGTTCCCCAGTTGCATACACCCCCTGTTTCTGTCAATCCCTGTGTTACCCCTCCTTTATTCCCGCACCTTCCCTGTCAGTCCCATCCCTCCTCCCCTCAGGGCTGTGCCAGTCACCCCGGCCCTCCTCCCTTCGTCTGGAAGGTTCTTGGAGGGGCGTCGAGTGATTGGCCAGCCTGGGGCAGTCTCTCCCCAGTTCCCAGTTGGTTGGTTGTTGTTCAGATCCCTCATTCCCATTACCCCACCCCACCTCCTTCCCATTGGATCGGGACCTGACCCTCCCCTGCTCTCCACCCCCAGTTAAAACCCCTTGCATCCCTTTGTTCGGGGCTCTCTGAGTCTCTCCCCTTTCGAGAGTGGTAGTCTGTCTGGGCTGTCACAATAAACTCAGAATTCAAAGAGACCAGTGAGTCGCCTCCTTTCTTCACTGGCAGTCGCAGCAAGAGCCTTCGTCCTACTGAGAGTGAGGGCAGCTAGTCCGACCTCTCAAGCTGCAGTCACAGCCGACCGTGCCCAACTGGGCAGGCGGTGGAGGCTGCACCCCCTGCCATGGCAGTGCCTGAAAGGCTAGCCGAGGCGATCCACAGCAGAGCAGGGGCTCTGAGACGAGGCACAGCCGCAGGGGGTCATTCTCTTCTCCTCACCTTTTCTCTTATCAAGTGAAAGGATGAGAGAAAACAGCCTCAAGTTGCACCAGAGATGCTTGGATTGGAAAAATTTCTTCACGGAAAGGATTGTCAAGCATGCGATGCTCAAAGACCAGTAAGGGAGAAAAGTTAAAATCAGAATCAGTGAAAGTATTGTTATCAAAGCTGTTAGATACACGTACAATTATACACTAGTAGCACTGTATTCACCATCATATAAGGGATTCTTTCAGTAGGGAGAACTTCCTGCTTTCCAGATTGCAAGACTAAAGATTCAATATACAAAGGCCCAAGGAAAGACAGTTTTTAGAGAATAAATGCAGCTGAAAATGATATTAGGATATTTTGGCTATGAAAAAAAAAACGGAATCAATGAGATCAAAAGCAGCATAAATAAATGCCATCTCCCATATGACATTATGTCTACAGAGTGATGTCAAAATGTAGAGCCTTCCAATAGAGTATTATTTTACCTACTACATATACTTCCGTTGCACACCTACATACCTAAAGAAAGACAAGTTTATTTTATAGACATCTCTCAGCATACTTGAAAGAGAATTGTTCTTTAGTATTTCACCACAGCTTTACAAGTTAATAGTCAAATCCCCAAGACAGACACATGCTTCTCAGGCATATGCATGCTGGCAACTTTCTCCTTACACCTGCCCAAACAAAAGAGAATTACTTTTCAGGCAGAGAGACAGACAGATTGTATAGCATTTCCTAGAGGCCCTTAAAGGGCTTCTGGTTTATGGGAAGATGTAATCAACCCAAGAGTAAAGCAGACTCCACAGCTCATGTGTCTTTCCCACACTGTATCTAGCTGAAGCAGCAGATGTTGTCACTACCTTTTCCAGCAGACACACTTTTTCTTGGAAGACAAGAAGAGAAAAAGGGCAGCTTTCTGCAGACTAGATAAACATGCATCTTTTAAGCACAGTAAAGCTTAAGCTCATTAGAGAGCTCTAAAGAATACAGCTGCCTGTTTAAAATTAAAATGTTTTAAGATTGTTAAAAATCAGGTTGTTTTGGAGCAGACCAGCATCTTCTTTGCAGTTGCAAAAAGTAAGAAATATACAGTAGAGAAAATTAAACTGATCCATAGCCATTTATCAATAGATCTATTCTGTCTGTAAAACTGTTTTTGAGATATTTAGATACCTCCTTGAAAACAAAGTAATTGTCTACCAATCAAAGATGATTCATTTTGGAAAGTGAGCACCAGACAGCATCAGCTGAAACCCATGTTGAGCAAGAATATTAACTCTAGATATTAGAAATGTTAATGCCTTTGGGAACTTTGCTAAAGTTAGTGCTTCCAGGTGCACAGATCTTCTCATGGCTCTTTTTCGCAGTTTCCTCTTCCATTAAAAATAATGGATTTCTGTATCACTGAGACTATACTTGGAGATCTATAAAACACAAGACTACATAGGCCATATGCCAAAGACCTAACATTTAAAAAAAAAAACTGAGTACAGGATTTATAGTATCTACTTTCTATATTAAAGGGTTTGGATCCTAGTAAATAAATGCATTAACACAGACTAAAAAAGTGAAATTGGAAAAAGCAGCAGCTTATCATATTGCTTTTTCTGTTTCGACACCACTCCCATACAAAGCCAGGAAGACTGTTCAAATACTCAGGGAGCAGACCTAAAGCCAGTCCTGGCAGCAAACACAGAACTGGACCACCATGTCTGCAAGAGAGAAGCAAGATTTACCAGATCGCATGTACATTATCTTTTCTTTCTGTAATAATAGTTTCTTGATATAAGGATTTGCAGCAAGAAGTTCCTGCACCATCAGCAATTTCTGCCTTCTGCTGCAGTAGTTTGCAGCACTGGATTGTGTTAAAACATGCAGTGCCTGCATTTAAACTGGCCTAGCTTCTGCCTAAAGATGAGGCATTACAGTGACTCGAGAATTTTGTGTCTCTAAGACACATTTTACATTTTCTAGGTGGTTATGGTTATCTTTCAGTTGCAGACTGCAACTCTGTAAGTTCACAGTTGGAAGGTCTAAAAGCAAATGAGTCAATGGAAAACCTGCAACTCATTGCAAGCAGTAAAATGAATGGACAAAGCATATAAAGGCCAAACTCAAAAGAACCACTTTGCGATATAGTTTAGATACAAGTGGTAAAGTCCACAGGGACAACAAGATCTCAGAATTTTACAAAAGCATGCGGTTGAGTGTTTAACTTCATTTAAGGGAGGAGAAACTAATCTTGAACAAATGTAAGCAGCTTCAGGATCTTGCCCAAAGCTGCTTCAACAGCTTGGCTACTGCACTTGAATGCATGCAAAGCCTCACTTCATTGTTGCTTCAGTCTTTTACAATCCTTGAATGCAAAAGTTTATGTGATCAGAAATGATGCTATGCCAATTTATTCTCTTTGTTTCTTAACCTCTCCTGAAGTCAAAGACACAAGTATGCTAGGTAGGTGGTAAAATATCTCTAATAAACAATTAACCCCTCCAACTTTAGGAACCTGACACTTAGTAGTTTAAGTTTATGCCCTTACTGTTCTTTATTATGTGGAATAGGGAATATTCACATCTTTTTATAGCAACTTACGATTTTACTGATTTTACTAGCCTCTATTTTATCCCTACCAGCTTTTTATTTTCATTAAGTACAGAAGCAACTGTCTGCCTTTGATTTTATTTTTGAGTTGTTAAAATGTTCCCTTTTGTCTCAACTGAAGTTTTCATTATATGAAATTACATATTGACATAGGGAGTTTTTGTGGTGCTCTCAACAAGAAAGTAGAGAAAAAATATTCTATTTTAATTTTTTTAAACATTCCTAAACAACATACAAAGATAGTTAATATAAGTTCAGGAGAAAATCATCATTTAGAAAACAGAAGGAAAAGAGGGTTTGGAAGGTAAATGTCTTGCTTAATATAAGAGTAATTATGAAGATCTGCAATATGTCTGAAGAGACATTACATTCTGTAGGTCAAAATGTCTTATTCAAGTTTATAGGCTAGATTTGCAAGTGAAATTTAGGCAATATCTAGCTCATAGATGGTTGGTGCCCAGTTTTTTTTCATGTTCCTTTTATGTCATATATAGATAGAGTTTATAGCTTTAAATACTATCTTTGTTGAAATCAATACATTGATTCAATCTGCTCCTTAAATGTGTTGGACGTGGCAGGAAAGAGACTCTATTCTCACTCAGAAAGAAATTTTAAAGGTCTGACCATAGCCTAGAGAAAGGTTTTGTCTTCTGTTTGGGATTAACAGCTGCAAATCCACGTCTGGGACACGTTGTATGGTCTCCTTCCTCTCTCAGAAAGTCACTGCTGCAAAATGTTGCGCATAGCTGAGGCATATTAAAATCCAAAAAGAAATTGGACAAATACATTGGGAGAAAAGTTTAGGTGGAGGCAAAAAGCCCAAATTCTACTTCTTCTGGGCCACAAACTCTTTACTGGAAAAATATATTCAATATATATCCCTGACTTTCTTTATGTTTTTACAAGCATTGACCACCTTCAGAAGCAGAACACACTGAATAACAAACTATTCCAATACTTGAAACTATAAATGTACACTGAAAAGTTTTATGGTCTTCTGGGCTGAAGAGATGGCAGTAGAAAAGAAAAATCCCAAGGAAGATGGAGAAAAGATGACCTTATGCACTTGTTTCTTAGATGTTCAGGATATCTAGGGAATTTGTTTAGAAAAATTTAATGATTGCAGTCTCCAAAAAAATTGGGCAAGATCATCGCATAGCAGACCCTCTGTTGGTTTCAGATGGGGTAGAGTTAATTTTCCTCACAGTGGTTGTGTGGTACGGTGTGGTATCCCCTAGGGATACCACAGCTGACATAGCACTGCCATGGAGGGTATGCAGTGTGTGATCCCCCCTGGTTCTGTTTAATGTTTGAAGTTCTGTATGTTATGGGTCGTTCTATGTACCCCTGTTAAGGTTAATGGTTTGCCCCAGTTCATGTATTGGCCCTTTAGTAGTCACTCACCTTAGCCCTGCCCTGTTTCCTACAATGTCCCTTGTCAATCTCCCCCATGGGCCACCCCCTGCCTAAACCCCTCCCTGGAAATCCCCTAATCCTCGATGTCCCATTGGCCCATGTGACCCTGTCTCCTCCCTGAGTTCACCACATTGGTTCCTGCTATATGGCACTCCGAGTTCTGTCCCTCCTTCGGTGTGTTGCTATTGGATACCCTCAGTTCTCCACTCCTCAGCAAAGGCTGATGCTCCCTCTGTTCTGGGCTCTTCAGAAACTAGGAGCTGAGGAGTGCAGACCGTTCCCGGAGAGTGTGTCTCGCTTGCTATTTCCCTTGCATCGCCTGGATTATTCCTGGAGCTGCAGCTGCCCAGGTAGCTGCCCCACATCACCTGAGCCTCTCCAGAGAATCGTGCCACCACCGCTCCCACTGCTATCCGGGTTGAGCTGGTCGGCGGCAGTACAGGGCTGTTTTGGATCTGTGCTGAACACAGGGTTGATAATGGAGAGATATTTTTGTCACTGCTAAGCAGCTTGCACAGAGCCAAGAGCTTACCTGCTTTTTGAACGGCCACGATGGCAAGGAATTTGGGGGTGCAAGGGAGGTTGGGAGGAGACACAGCTAGGACACATGACCCAAACTCACCAAAGGGATATTTCAGACCATGTAGCATCGTGCTCAGTACATAAAGCAGGGGTGGGAAAGCAGAAGTGGGCAACATTTGGAGTTTGTCTTTCCAAGTAATCCTTACTTGTGATGGGATCCTGCTCTCCTGGAGATGGCTGAACACCTGCCTGTCCACAGGAAGCACTGAATGAATTCCTTGGTTTGCTTTGCTTGAGCGTACAGCTTTTTTTATCCCTGTTAAACAGTCTTTATCTCAACCCATGAGTTTTCCAGATTTTACCCTTCTGATTCTCTCTACCATCCTGCAGGTGGGGAAGTGAGCAAACAGTTCATGCTACTTGGTTCATTAGTGGTTAAACCAAGACATAACCTGAAGACCTGCTGAAATATTCAAAGAAAACATTTATAGGAATGAAGACCAGAAAACCGTCATTGAAATCTCAAAGGGTCTATCTGAAAATAAAGCAAGCAAACCCAGTCTAGTTCATATTTAAGTCAGACATTTCAGAACACTAAGGTCAAGGTTGGTTTTATTCACTTTTTTCATAAAAATAATGAGTCATGTACATGTACTAATCTGGACTTGTGAAATATCCCTTCAGAAAAACATGCACAACACAGAGATCAGAAAAGGGGGGTTTTTTCTGTTACTGTTCTTTTCTGTTCAATGTTTGCTAGGCATCTGGAATTCACACAAATTTGATTTAACACCTGAAGAAGCTGTTTTATTAGCTATCTAAAAGCACTGAGCTATTGAGCCTCTTACTTGAAGTGTCCTCCAGTGCGACTCGCCAGGTGCAGACTAATTAGTATGTATGCCAGCACATCAGCAGCATGTGGAGGAGGGCACACTGACCTGAGCTGCAAGCCAGCATCACCATACGGACGTGTCCAGGGAAACAAAGCTCAGATCACCTACCCCTCATAAAATCAACACCCTTTTGTCTCTGGTCGCAAATAGTCTGCCTGCTCTGTAAGACAGAGAGAACAGGTAGCAAGCATCTTATTCTCGCTCATTTTGCATTTCTGACAACACACAGGAGTCAGTAATCACACAATTCATTAGTGAGCCAGAACTAGCTCAACAGCGAACTGGCAGAGCCACTGCAGTTCTCTCCCTGACAAATTCCCTCTGTGGGAAAAGCAAACCTCTAATATATTCCCTGTCTCCTATTGAATCTGGTCCCCAAAGAAATTGTGGAGCATTGGGTTGAATTTATATTGTCCTAGGTAAATTATAATGAATATTACACAATATTAGGAACAACTTGCAGAGTTGTGTAAATTACTATGGCTTTTACAGCCTTATTTTTCATAGTTCAATGTCAAAACTAGTAACAATACAGTATATCACTAGAAATAGAAAAACTATAATTAAAATTGGCTGATGACTATTTGTCCACAAATGCAGCTATGGTGCACAGGAAAGTATTACTAGCTCGATCACAGGTTGCATTGCTCCATCTACATGTAACAAAAACTGTACTTCCCTCTCTTTACAAATGCATGTAAGATGTTTCCGTCATCAGTTCTCAAAACAAAATCCTCAAACAGGATCTTTGTCTTTGTGCCTTTATTATCATATATGAAAGACAACATCAGGATGTCATTTCAAATGGCCAGACAATAGTTCTCAGTTAGAAGTCAGAGAATCATTTACTCTCTTCAACCTTTGCTTTGTTAGCCTTTTCCACACAAAAACACTTCTCTGAAAGTCAAATTTTTCCACAGGTGTGGAGACACCAGTGCAGATCAGATTATCTTTGCAAGGATGTCAGGAAGCCAGAAAGGTTACATCTTCCTTACACTTATCCAGCAATTCTCACTTCCAGTGAGAAAGTATAGCAAGCACAAGTACATCTCCAGCATTATGCTCTCTGAGAAATACCTTAACTTCTATTTCCTCCTTTCTAGGCCCTAACAATTTTGGTTTCTGTATTTCTGTTCATTGTTAGCCAATAAGGACAATTATAAAAGACATCCTGCTCATTTCGAACAGTTGAGGGCACAACAGGCAAGACTGTTCCATGTGTCAAATGAAAATTAGAATTTTTCTTTTATACAATATGTTTTAAAAAATATTTGTCTTCATTCAGAAATTAACTCCAAGGAGCTACAAAAATATTAAGATTCTAGCTTGATTTAGCACATTTATTTCCTTTTGAATATTAGTTTTATTACCACAGCTGGCAACTGAGACACTTTTCATTTATATGTGGTTTGACCCCATCTTGCATCAGGCAAACTAGTGATCTAGAACAAATTCTGACAGGCAAGACATAACCTCAAGACGTACAGTATATTACATTATTGCTCCCTGAGGCAAAAAACGAAGAAAGGCTAAGTGACACATTCTTTCACACTGCCAAATGAAGGCAAAAATGTTCACAATGATTCAACTAACCAAAGAAATCTGCACTTTAGATCTACACAGGAGTTCCTAGAGGTCTTTGGAAAATAAAATTATCTTTTTCTTTTTTAAGCATAAGGGTCTCCATGGTAAAATTAGTCTGACATCTACAACTTCAAACCAGAACGGCATTTGTTTCATTTAAAGTGCAATTTACCCCTGACTTAGGAAATACACATTTAGTTAGATCAGGACCTGCAGATGGGTGCCATAGTCAGTTCTCGTCAATGGAAAGTAGAGTTCACTAGTTTTTCCAGATCTCGAAAGGAAAAAAAAATCATTGAAAAGACTTTCATCTTAAGTATGGGAAGTAAAAACAGATGAAGCTTAAGAAAATAACCAAAGCTGTTTAAATGAAAAAAGTCAAGTAAATGAGGTAGAGAATTACCCAGATGCAGTCCCTACGACTGATCTGGCATTGAAATATTTTACAAGGCATTAAGATTTCAATCTAGCCTGAACACTAGGACTACTTTACCAATCATCATCTAGTCAAATAATGACGGAGTCTCTAAGAAACAACCAGGTATTCATTATGGCAATATGTACAGACAGATACCATCACCCTCTTGCATTGCACACTGCACAAATACACGAAGAGAGATAGGGCCCCCTAACATGGAGTTAAGTCCTAACCACTATGGCTGGAGATGGTGCACAAAAAGGATGGTGCAAATTAGTCAAAATACCATAGAAAACAAAAGGAGAATATTAGGTTAATTCTAGTTGTGCCCTGATCCATCAGACAATAGTGCCTCTGTCCTGACTCTTCTCAGATGAAAGTTTTCAATTCCTTAAAAAAAAAAAAAAAAAAAAAAAAAAAAGGAACCAAGAAGTTGATGTAATTCTTCCCCTTTCCCTTCTGCTATGCCCCAAAAGATAATTCACTTAATGACAGACAAAGTGACAACGAACATACAAACCAAAAAATTAGTCTGAAAGGAATCCACAGCCTATGAGTACTCCAGCTATTCACAGTGAATCTGCTATTATGAAAACATTGTAGACTCAAGCTTGTCCAAGTGCTGTACAGAGGTTTTTGGACAAACTCAAGAACTGGGCCCATGGGAACCTCATGAGGTTTAACAAGACCAAATGCAAGGTGCTACACCTGGGTCACAGCAACCCCTGGTACCAACACATGCTGGGGCAGAGCAGCCCTGGGGAGAAGCACATGGGGGCTGGACATGACCCAGCCAGGGGCACTCCCAGCCCAGAAAGCCAAACGTGTCCTGGGCTGCATCCAAAGCAGTGTGGGCAGCAGGGAAGGGAGGGGATTCTGCCCCTCTGCTCTGCTCTGGTGAGACCCCAGCTGGAACCCTGCATCCAGCTCTGGGGTCCCAGCATAGGAAGGACATGGACCTGTTGAAGCAAGTCCAGAGGAGGCCAGCAAGTTGATCAAGGGATGAAGCACTTCTTCTACGAGGACAGGGTGAGAGAATTGGGACTGTTCACTCTTGAAAAGAAAAAGCTTGAGGATGATCTAATTGCAGCCTTCCAGCACCTGAAAGGAACTTAAAGATGGAGAGACAGTTTACAAGGACATGTAGGACAGGACAAGGGGCACTGGCTTCCAACTCAAACAGAGTAGGTTTAAATTAGGTACTAGTGAAAAATTCTTTACTGTGAGGGTGGTGAGGCACTGGGACAGGTTGCACAGAGAAGCTGTGGATGCCCATCCCTGGAAGTGTTCAAGGCCAGGCTGGATGGAGCTCTGAGCAACCTTGTTTAGTGAAAGGTTTTCTTGTCCATCGCTGGGTTGTTGGAATCATATGGTGTTTAATGTCCCTTCCAACCCAATCTTTTTTATGATTTTATGAAATCTTTTCATGAATAACTAGAGAACAGATGAAAAATAGGCTATAATTTATCATCTTGACATTGCTTTACCAATAACATATCATCAAGTGAGTCTTCAAGCCCCATCTTACTCCAGTATATGTAGTTCTTACAGAAGTAAGAAATTACACAGCTTATATAACATGTATTATTTATTGTCTACACCTCAGGCAAAGGTAGCAGTGTGGTGTCACAAGAGCTTCAGACATTTTAAATCCTGGAAGCTCCCCTCCTGGCTCATCTTCTGACCTTGTCTTACTGCACCGGCTCTGTGTGGTTAACTGTAACTCTGTCTGTTCCTGTTTGTTGCAGGAAGCAAGTAGGGTAAAAACCACATCTTTTAGTTGTAGCAATAGCAAAATATTTTACCCTAGGCACCTCCTAGTTCATTATGCAATGGAAGCAACATTTACTAGCACATGAAAAAGGACAAGAAGGCACAAAGAGGGGCAGGTAAAATTTGCAGCAGTTCAGATGGGCAACAGGCTTAAATTGCTCTGGACTTATACTCTTAGCTGTAGCAGCACAACTGAGGTAGGTGGCACATGACATGGGGCACATGAACAGTTGGTTTTGGCTAAAATCAGATTTCACAGCTGTACCTCTAGAGTCTGCGGTTTTCCCAAAGGAACATAGAATATCTGAGTCAAACTTAGTTAGAATGGCCATCTCAGTGCCTAGACACCAGCTCATAAGAGCTTTTTTTTACACAACAAAAACAAAGCAAACAAAAAACCCCAACCAAAACCAAACCAACAAACAAAAACCACAAGCCCCGAACAACCCTTACTTTCTTCTGCATGATTGTCCTGCTTAAAAGACTCAACAGTGCTACTCCAGTCACTAAGTTACACACTGAGAAGATCAGTGAAATATGGACATGGCAGATCCACAGAGAAATGAGGGTTAATGTAACACAAACTGTGATGTCTTGGAAAACACCTGGAAAAAACATATATGACTGCAGGACTTAACATTAGTAAGCAAATAAAATGTTTACAACAACTGCAGTATTACAAAACTGAATTCTCAGGTGTGTCCTATTGTTTCCCAAATCTTGTCTAATTCACTAGTATGTGGAGATACCCAAAATCTTTTAGAAGATTTGACTGGGACAGTGTTTGAGTTCTCTTTCAAGTATTTGTCTTTGGGAACATTTAAAACACAAGCAGCAGTTCCATTGTCCTCAGTGGTATGAAAGGATCTGTGAGTAAGACTAGGGTGAAAGCTGTTTTGGCCTCCACTAACGAAAACAAAGCACAAGAGGTCCTGTTACTCTACCACTCCTTAAAAGTCATCATGCCATTTCCTGTGTTGGAACACTATGTCAAAGTAAGCATGAACATCAGTCCTTGTCTGAGTTCCTGACATTTCTGACTGATGTTTCTCAAAAATGGGTCATACCCCTACATTTGACAGGAGGATCATAGAGCCATGTTAGGCTAACTGAATAAATGTGAAAGAGTAATGCAAAGAGTGAGTCCTAAGGTGACTGTGTTCTGAATGAGTATTCTTTTTTCTCTGTGAGAAGACACTGTTGGATATTACAGATGCACCTTAAAATCCCATCAGTTTGAGTACAACCAGGTTAATGTTACAAAGAATCACCCCTCAACACAATAACCCAACATCCTCTTACTTTTTTTTGCATAATTCTCTTTCTTAAAAGACTAATATAATTTTTGTGTTAATTGGAGATCATGCAACTTCTCATGAAACACCAGATTTTCCTAAGTTGGAAAAAAGTGGAGCAGTCAAAAAAAATACATATATAATTAATAAAAAAATCTAAGCTCACATTTGGAATTCAGTTTATGCATAAGTATAGAAGACACATTCAAATCTTAGTAAGATAGTCTATTATTTATGCTTATTTAAGAGTTTCCATTTTAAGAGGATTTCAAACAATTTTAAATGTGTCACTGTATGTTAGACCACTACCTGGTGTAAAAAAATATCAGCAATGAAAAAAAAAAGTTGGAGTTTGGTCTCCTGATTGTGAGCAAAAAAACAGTCTTCATGGAAGTAAAATAAGGGTGTGAAATATATAATGCAGTCAAACTTTCATAGTAAGAATAATGCACTGAAAGGAATATCTGACAGTTCTGATAGAAGAGTCATGGTAACATTCACAAGATGCTTGTATAACCAAATCATTTATTAACCGGGTTATCTATCCATCTATCTATCCTAAGCACTTATTCCCGTTTTACAAATACTCAGTTTAAAGGCACAAACTAATTACAGAACTCAGGTGATGATTATCTCTTGTTTGTAAAGGATGCAAAATTTTCCATAGAGGAAACCAGGATGTGAGCTGAAATTACCTTGTGTCAGTGAAGGCTGACTCTGTTTCTGATGTTGTGTTAACAACACACAGCCTTAAAAAGGGAAACAGTCCTGAGCCAACAAAACGATTATCAGGGCATCAAATCTATTTAGCACAATAAACCAACAAACACGATTCTTGCAATTATGCACTGGAAGCCAGGTGTACTGCTTCAACAGCTTAACTAACAGAAGAAAACAATACAAAAAAAAATTGCAGAATTCTGGTGTATATTGCTCATGGAATTGGATCACAAAACCAAGGCAGTTCATTACAGCAGCTTCAGTACAAACAAATAACCATGGTCCACGGAGCCCTCAAAGTAACATGTCAGAGGGATGAGACCAGCTTTTGTCTAACAGTGAATTTCAGTTCTCAGTATGGTAGGAGCATAGCTGAAATACTGATAAACAAATGTTACTCTTATTCCCGTAACACTAAAGTTTGTCTAATTATTTTGTTTATTTCCACCTTGAGATTGCAGTATGTATGAGCAATCAGGAATCAGCTCTGCTTCCTGTGTATTAATTAATTTTCAGGAAATACTATGAACAAATTTTCATATCAGAACCATACAGTAAGCCTGAGCTTTAATGTTTTATTCATCACCTTTGCCTAGTGCTTTCACTTGTGCCTGTAGAAAAGCACCTGTCATGGTCCATCATACAGATAGAAAGAATATTTCCCTCAATTATGGAACTCTTCCATTTCTGCCAGCATAAAAAGGGAATAAATTTCTTCCCCAGATTAGAAAATGCAGTTGCCATTAGTCTTACTGGAATATCTCAGTCACCATATCTTTTCTTATTATCACTGGACTTCATTTACAGAACTGTGCTTTCAGAAAGTTGCTGTCAAAACAATAATACCACAGGCAGATACAGGGTGACCTTAGAAAGAGAGTGAGATGCAGTACAGCTCCTCTATGGCATGATGCAGAGTCGTCCAAAATGTGACCAAACACATGAGAAAGGATGTTAAAATTACTTGAGAGCACTTTGCAACCTTCTGATTCTCTGCTATTCACCAGGGATTAACAAGGACTTCCATAAATTAGACAGTCCTTATTCTCAAATTCAGACCAGTATCACAAAGATGCTCTAAGTGCTGGATTTTAGCTCAGAGCCTGCTCATGATATACATTCCCAACTTCCAACCCCAGCGCTGGCTCATCCTAAATATTGCTAGATGGGATACCCACATAAACTACTTCACAAGGGCATTTTTTCAGTCTGACACAGGCTTCTGCATGCTGCTCTGAGGCTTCCAATAACTACATTCAAGCCCAGAGGAATTTACTCTTTCTTTTCCTACTTTTTTTAGTGACTACATCCCTGAACAGATAGCCAAAAACAACTCACATCTGCCAAAGAGACTGGCAAATTTTATCACTGACACTACATCACCAGCGGTAGTAGACAGGTTGAGAACTGAAGCATTGATAAACTATTCCCTCTCATGCTCAGGTATATCAGCAAACAGAGTAGAGAAGCCTACATTAATATATTTTTTACATATAGCTAACCAAAATCTTTCAGTTAAGCTCAATATTCTGGCCAGTATCTTTAAAATATGCCCAACTAATTCCAATTATATAAACAGAAATCAGCAGTGAAGCCAGTAATATTAGGTTACACACCTAGCTTTCACAGTAATACCTGATACTTTGGTGGATAAGAATACGTTAAGGCTCACAATAAAGCAGCATAAGAATAAACCGAAAATAACCCATAGGTTTCATGTGTGTTTAAAAGTCCTATTTACAAGAGCTATTTGCTCTTTTCTGGAAAAAGCAGCAATAGTTGTGATAGGCAAAAAGCCAAAACCTTGCTAAAAATCTTGTTATTGCAAGTCTCTAACTTCCACTTAGAAGCAAGACAAATATCTTATTAAGCTAATTCTGCCTCCTTTCTGATCTCATTTCCCTGTGAGGATCTAGTGTTATTAGCGTGTTGGTTATTTCCATGTATTAGCAGAGTTACATTCTGAGTATCTTACAAAGAACTTTTCTAAGCTCAAATCACCCTTCTACCTGTAAGTGCCCATTTTTTATGACGCTTTTACAGATGTAGCCTCATAAAAGCTGGCAACAGGATATGAAGGAAGAATGAAACCAATATTACCACAGAAGCACTCTGCTGTATCCAAGTACAAAACTCATGAATCAGCTAATAGCTGGATATCAAAATTACCTCAAAGGATAAGAAAGACCTACAATGATAAGAAAAAGTATTTTATATATTAAAATATAGACTGAACCCAAAGGCGGCCTAGTGAAAAACTGATTCCTGAAATTATCAGTCAGTGATAAAACCTCACCAGAAATATTTTCACTTTAAAATAATTTTAATCAGCTTATAGGAAACAGTTTCCTATAAGGGAGTAAGGCTTAGTACAATCCAAGTTCCTTGATTCAGAGTACACTTAAAAGAGTGGCAAGCAGTGGTGGAAGTCTGAGGAAAGACAAGGAATTCTGGTGTCTTTAAGTTTTAGCTATGAACCCTTGAAACCACTAGAGCACAGACAAAGGTAGGATTTTTCAAAAATGAGACAGAAATGAGCAACAACATGGAAACTTACACATTCCAGAAAGACAGAAAATAGATCTGCGGCTGACTTATTTTTTTCATGGGAGAGAAGCCAGAACTTTAAGCAATGCTTCTTCAGGTCAGCATACAGAGGCACTGCCTCTTATGACTCCTCTCTTGGCTGGATTGCCAGGCATCTCAAAGCTGCATTGTATTTCCCTAGAGATTCAGTGCCCTTATAATGCTTTTAGAAGTCCTAAAAAAATGAAAAATTACTGTTACCAAATTAATTTTCCACTTCCTATCTCTCATCCATATCTCTTCTCTGTGAAAACATAAAAATAAACTGACCTACAGCTGAACAATAATGTCTCTATTAGAGTGGTCAAAAGTGCCAAAGCTAAACCAGTATGTTGTTTGGGTTTGTTTTGTTGGTGGTTTTTTTCCCAGCAGCTTGCATTTAGTCAACCTAAAGTAGAAATCTAAGGAAGAAAATACAGACACTTTATATTTGCACTTCATTAAGCAGCTTATTAAAAAATACGTTCCTTAGTCACAGCCACAGCCAGTACTTCTAATACATTGACTTCCTTCTAGTACTACGACAAGGCTGAGGAAAGCAGAGTTGACAGTCTTCCAGCTAAGGCAATCACAACCCAGACATACTGAGCAATATGGTGGGAATATGACTCCATTAACATTTTTCCTAATTCTGACACGTGCTTGATTCTGTCACATTCACTTTCCATACATTATTAATTCAAGGATTAAACTCTGCTTCCATAAATGTTCATAGACGGCTGATCTTTGCTGTATGGGTGATAAAATCAAGCAAGCATCTAACCTAGCCTGTGAAAAAAGAATAATGTACTGAAGCACAGTCATATTCCAATATGACTTGCATATTTCAATGAGAAAAAGCAAGTAAAATCTTGTATCTTTTCAGACGGGCAATCACTAAATACAGGTAGGAGACTGAGTTGTTCCCAGCAAATAACACAAAATCATAATCTGGGTAGCATTAGAAGGGACCTTAATATTTCATTTAGTCCAAACCCCACACCCAAGGCAAGGACATCTTTCACCACATCAAGCCGCTCAAAGCCTCATCCAGCCTGATCTTAAAGACTCCTAGGGATGGGGGCATCTGCTTCCCTGGGCAACCTGTTTCCGTGTCTTACCCAAATTTACCATAAAAAATGTCTTCCTCATATCCAATCTAAATCCACCCTCTTTCAATTTCAGGAAGCTTCTGTCTGTCTTTCTGCTAACTCATCTCCTTCATATACTGAAAAATTGCTCTAAGTTCTCTCTGCAGCCTTCTCTTTTCCAGGCTTGAACAGCCCCAGCCCTCTCAGCCTTTCCTTACATGAGAGATGCTCCAGCCCTCTGATTCTTTTTATGGCTGTCAACTGGACCCACTCCCAACAGGTCCATGTCTTTCTTGCAGACCCCAGAGCTGGACACAGAACTCCAGGTGAGGTCACACAAGAACAGAAGGCAAGAATCACCACCATGCTAACTTTGATGCAGCCCAGGATATGATTAACTTTCTACGCTACAAGTGCAAATTGAGAGCTTACATCTAATTTTTCATATACCAGTATAGCCAAGTCTTTCTCTGAGAGGTGCACTGAATCCAGTCACCTCCCAACAAATACTGGTATTGATCACTGCCCTAACTCAGATACAGGACCTTCCAGTTGGCCTTCTCTCCATCTCTATCTGCAGACTTGCTGAGGATGTACTCACTCCCACTATCTGTGTTGATACGAAGATACTGAAGGTCCCTGAGGGACCTATGGACTCATGAGGGACAGCACTCAGCATTTCTTTTGGACATTGAGCTTTTGGATTAGCAATTACATCTGCTAGTTCCCTCAGGACTCTAGGATGCATCTCATTCTGTCCCATATTTATAAGTCTTTAGGTGGTCTTGAGCCTGATCTCTTATGGTAGGTGTGACTTCATTCCTCTGGTTCCTCCCTTGACATGCAGGGACTTGATAGCAGCAGGAAGAGAATTATCAGTGAAAAGTTATGCAATGCATTCTTGAACACTTCCGTGTCTCTGTCACAGGAGTTTTCTTTACAGAGTTGAGAGTTAGTACCCCCCGCAGAGTTACAAGTCTCACTGTTCTCACCGGTAGAATGTTACTTGTTCAAGTTACAATGTTTAAGAATGTTATGAATGTTACCTGTTGTAAGTGTGTTCCAATTCAATGTTGTGGAAAGGGGAGAAGCTTGTTTGTCTTAAATAGAACTGCCATCAAACCGGGCCCGGAACTTCCACCACGATACCACCTGATATCCGATACTGCGCCTCACCAGGAACTGCACACCCACTCGCTAGCATATGCAAATTGGAAGAAAGGGATGACGGGAGTGTGACTGAGGAACCAACATACCGCTCTCCAGAGGGTCACCAAGGGACAATCCGGTGCTAAGACGACATCCACACGTGAGCACTTATGTAGTGACCCTATGCATGTATCCCCCACTCATAAGTCTCGCCCCGAGTTGCAGGTCAGCCCTCCAGCGAGGACCCCCTGGACTAATGAGCCCAATTGACTTCCTGGGTACTCCCGTGAGGTTTGGAAGCCCAACCTGCCTCCCAGCTGCACTTGGGAAGGCAGATCGTCAGCACCTCCTCCTCTTTAAATAATGGCTTCGGCCTGATTTTCTTATAACAGTCTCCATCCCAGTTGTCTCATTTATTAGGGATGTGTGGAGGGGTGTCTTTCTTTTCTGAATAACACACCTGTGGAAGCCCTTAGTGTCTCTCACACCCTTTGTAAAATTTAGCTCCAGTTGTGCCCTTAGATTTCCTGATCCCAGGCACCTACCTGCTCTGGTGTGGAGCTCCTCCATGGGCTGGAGATGGATCTCTGCATCCCCATGAACCTCCATGGGCGGCAGGGGCACAGCTGCCTCACCAAGGTCTGCACCAGGGGCTGCAGGGGAATCTCAGCTCTGGTGCTTGGAGCAGCTCTGTCCCTCCTTCTGCACCGACCTTGGTGTCTGCTCCTGCCTCACACTTTGCTCTTCTCTGGCCACAATTACAACAGGGCAATAATGGTTTTTTTCTTCTTCTTCTTCTTAAAGAAGTTATCAAAGAGGTGTTGTCGAGGTGCGCAATCTGATTCTAATCAGATTGAAACAAATTTATTCATGAAATGGTTTGTCTCAATGTCCCTCCCCCAGTTTTGTAACAGTTTGCACCAGTCTGCTCCAAAAGGTACTGCTTCTATCCCTGTCCATCCACCCTAACCCTTCCCAGTTTCTAGTCCCTTCCCTGCCAATCCCAGTTGGGTCCTTCCCCTTTACTATATAAGGTCATTTGCTCCACTGCCTGTGAGGTGTCAATCCCCTTGAACCCACCCCCATCCCTCCGGAATGTTCTATGTTCTTCGGTTGCCCATTGGCCCTTTTGAGCTTGCCACTCCCCATTTGTATTCCTGTTTGCTGTATATTTGATTGATACCTGATGAACCCCTCCCTGAGAGCCAGGTGACTGGATTTTCACTTGTAACTCCCCTTGTGTACACTTCCCTTTATAAATTCATGTAATCCTTTGTTGGGGGCTCTTGGGCTCTGTGGGTTGCTTTGGCAACACCTGCTACATGCAGCTCCACCGCTGGCAGCCTGTCACTGTGTAGCTGCCCTTCCCGGTGTATGGCACAATAAACCTCCTTGGGGAAAGAGGGGAAACAGCTGTCAGTGGCTCTCTCTCGTCCTCGCCTCGCTCCACCGGCGCAGACTGACACCAAGGCCCAAGGTTGGGACTTCCCTGGAGGGCAGAGGGGCCCGCGCAGCACTCCTCTAGCCCTGAAGGCTTAGCTGGCTTCTCCCCGGAGACAGCAAGGCCCTTTGTGGACTCGGTTAGTTGGGTGGTCCAGGAAAGGATACACCAGAGAGTGAAAGGGCAGCATCAAGGTGTTACCATTACTTCTAACTGCCCCAGCCTTGGCCAGTGGCACATCCATCTTGAAGCTGCCTGGGATTGGCTCTACTGAATACAAGGAAGCTTCTGGAAGCTTCTCACAGAAGCCACGCCTGTAGAATGCCCACAAACAGCCCACTACCAAAACCTGCCATGCAACCCAATATAAGGCCAAAACTGTATCTACCAGTTTTCGCTACCTTTTTTTACTTTTTTAAATAACAAAACCTTTCAAACAAACCTTTCAAACAAAGAGGTATTCCTAAAAGATTTGGAATTACATATCAAGTCTTTAAAACAATTTACCTCTTGAAAGCAGTGTTCTCAAAATTATTTTGAATTGGATATTAAGAGTCAAAAAAATATCTATTTCTCTACTTCATTTTTACCTTTTCAGATCACTAGCAGCCTAAAGCCTGACATGAGATTCATACTGTGTTATGGGTCTCATCTGGTATATGATTCCATGGGTAAGCCCTACGTTGTTGGTTTCACAACAGCAATGTACGGACATGCACATACATGCAGCTACTACGAAAAAACAGAGAAAACAGATGTTTTTCTCGTAGACTGAAAAGGATATTTACAGGTGATGAAGCAGGGCAACTTGAAGTAAAAACCTTCTCATTAGTTTCCACTACTTATTACTACAACTATTTTAGAATTTCAACACACTTTTTACTGTGCTTTCTATTCCAAAATAGCTCTGCAGCTCACTGAGAGACAGCACTACTCGATGATTTTTTTCCCCTAATCTGGATTGATTTATTCAGCACCACATATACTCATTATGTTCTTGCAAACAAACAGGTGCCTCTGACTATAAGAATATTCAAGAACCTCATCTTATGAGCTGTCTCGGTAAATTGAAGTGTTTGTCCATGACATACATAAGATTGGTTCCTGCTTCAGTAAGTTTTTGAGGCATGCATGGCACCAGTTGTAGTTTAAATGAAAACATATGGAAGAAGCTAGTGAATCAGATACAAGAATCCGACTTGCAGGCGAAAAACATGTAACAAGAAACAAAACAAAACAAAAAAAAACCACACCAGCAAAATTAAAGGACCAGTGAGATTCAGAATACCCTTGACAACCTTTGGCATTCAGTCCCCATTTTGTACGTTAATGCCCCTCCAAACTGAAATGCAATTTACCTGAAGAGTGATTAAAAAAAACTGTTAAGTGTTTTCAGTCAATGTTAAGTGATTACAGAATTATTTTTTTCAGTAGGGGCTTTTATAGTATTGTGCATAAATCCAAAGCATTTCTGGAAAAAAGTTTGCATTGTTATATAATTACAGCTAAGTGATTGTTAAGCTATTTTGAGTTTACTCAGAGATTTTCAATGACCCTTTTCTGCTAAAGGCTCTCATATAGTTCTAGAAATGTAATGATACACTGCAACAATCCAGTACTTGTCTGGATCATGAGACAACAAAGGTAGGTTTTCTATTTCATCTATGTTTTATGTCCTTGCAGTGACTGTATAACAGAGGTGAAGATAAGCTTTTACACATGCCACCTTCAAAATATGAAATATGTGTCACCTTTGTAGCACTTACATTGATTGTTCTTGGAGAGGACCCTCTAGAAACATCAAGTTCATATAAACATGAGTGTATGCAATGAATTCTCAAGGGCAATCAATGCATGATGGACAAGGACGCCAGCAAGACTTTTTTCCTAAACTAACACACTGCAGCTCTTTAAGATTCTATCCAGCTAATTAGAAGCTAAAACGCTGGAGAAAGGCAATCTAAACCACGCTGAAGTGACGAATGCTGTTCTGCAAACCAGAAACAGTGTGCACCGGAGAAGAAGCCATTTAAAAGCCTGTACCAGGACCCTTTTGTCACAACTTTTGCGATTAGCATGCAGCCGCTGTCACGCCGAAGCGGAGCCGAGCCGCCCCGGGCGCCAGAGGCCGAGCCCAACACCGCTGCTAGGCTGCCCCCGCGTGGCCGCGCCCGGGCAGCACACGTACGGCGGGCGGCTGGCGCATTTCCGCCGCCCTTCCGAGGCAGGATTCCTGCCGCTGAAAAGACAGCGCGCTGCTCGTAACAAAGAGACAAGGGCGCTTCGCTGTGGATACCTGGGTGTGGCATTCTTCACTGCAGCCGCTTACAAAGCCCATGTCATTTCAGCTACAGAACGCACGCTAGCGTCAGGATGTCTTTCGCGGGAAAACAGTGTTTCTCGCTACTGCAATGATTTTTATAAATTTTAATATTTTAATATGCCCTGGTGTAGCCAGACAGGACATAAGGAATTTTTACAGGTGCTCAGCAAGGGCTGAATGTGGATCCCACAGAAACCAGTGTAAATTACAAAGGCAAATGTCTGTTAAGAGCATTTGAAAAAAATTTTAGTAAAATACACATAAAAATTATACTTACTGCAATACTCAGTATCAGGACCTGAAGTCATGTTCAGTAAGCCATATTTACTTAATTTCCTCTCAGTATCCCATTATTGTATTATCTGTCTTGAGATTCACCCTTTCCTTTCCATTACATGTCATAATTATTTAATTTTGATTGTCATAGTCTTTCTTACTCTGTTTTGTTCAGTTGTTCATTGTTCCATTTACAATGGATCAAATTTTTAAAATTTATTCCATTTTTAACCTCATTTTATCATATCACTTTTGAAACACATCAGATACAGTATATTTCATAATGTTCTGGAAGTCTAAGATAAACAACAACTAAAAAATTTCCTTGAGAAAGCTTAATTTAGAATTATTTTGTTTAAACCAATTGCAGTGTTTTTCAAATGGGAGCTACAAAAGGTACAAACTGATCACAGCAAGTCAAAAATACGTAGTGCTAGCCATCAATCACTTATTTTGCTTACGGAAAGAAAAGAGGAAAGATTTTAATGTCTGCCCATGAGTGCGAAGATTAGTCAGCTAACTGCTGCAGGTCACTTCTTTCAGGGCCATGAAGATGGTTTCAAACATTTGTGCCCACAAAATACTGTCATTTTTCAATGCCTCAATCCGCCTGTATTATAATTTCAAAAGACAGAAAAACCTAGTTGCCAGAGGATAATTTTTCCTATTTGATTACATCACAGTACCAACTAAAGAAATTAACCTCTTAAATCTTTGCAGCAAGATTTACAATATTGGCAAGTATGTAACAAGTACAACTTTTCACTTTTTTTTTACAAGTTTTCATTTTTCTTAGGAAGACACAAGAAGACTAAGACGCAACCAGAAGTCTGGGGATTGGAGCTTCAGACCTCCGATAGAACAGCTTTTTGTTTGTCTGTAACCATTAGCAGGCAGTTTATTAATACAATATCAAATTAATCTGCTTTTTCTGAGTTCACATTAGAATTAACAGTGGCTGGCTAACATCCCAAGATAGCTGCAATCCACAAGGGAATGCAAGGGGTTTAGGGACATATTATCCATGCTTCTTTTAAAATTTATATCCTGTAAAACAAGAAACAATCATGCATCTTTCAATACAGAAAATCCAGTCTGCCAATAACTGCACATGAGCTCTAATTCTCCTTTGTTCCATTTATTTGGGTTCTCTTCTCTTTTTTTGTGCTTGCAAGAAATGTGTTGACATTC
The DNA here is from genome assembly GCA_013400495.1 of Nicator chloris. Lineage (NCBI taxonomy): Eukaryota > Metazoa > Chordata > Aves > Passeriformes > Pycnonotidae > Nicator > Nicator chloris. The sequence continues at coordinate 33,200 of WAAE01010286.1, forward strand.
TGATTGTTTCCGCACGTTGATTTATAATTAATTGTGGCTAACAATGAGCAGCTTAATATGGCATTTCTCTCTGCCTCAAGACAGAAGGGTAAGATATGTCATAAACTCTATACAAACATATAAAGTCTCATTGCATTTAAATTTCAAAATTATGGGATTTCAGATACAACCAACTCTTCTTCCTCACTTTTTTAATTTCAGTTGTATAATTTTGACTGAGTTTTTTGTCTTATGGCTTTCTTTCCAGCACTTTGACTATTTGTAGATGTTTATACTGCTGCTAATGGAACCGCAGAACAATGTTGGAAGGGATCTTTGGTGACTTTCTAGTCCACATTTCTGCTCAGATGAGAGCCAACTTTTAAGTCAGATAACATTGCTCAAAGTCTAGTCTTGTCAAACTTTGAGCATCTCCAGTCTCCACAGTCTCTCTAAACAATCTTCTCCACCATTTAACCATTCTCTATGTGACATCTTTCCTAATATTCCTACTCAGAACTTCATCTGCTGCAACATCAGTCCATTGATTCCTATCCTTTCCCTCTGCATCCCCAGAAGCCTGAATTCTCTACAACCACCCATTAAAAAGCTGCAAAGATAAAGCCCCCTCCAAGCCATTCCTTCTTCAAGACAAAACAACACAATTTCTCAGACCCTCTGAATACTGTGCGCTTCAGCAACTGTCTCAGTGGCTCACCACTAAACTCTTTCCTGCACTTCTGCAACTTTCTTGTACTGTTGAGTTCAAGCTGCAGAAAGCACTCCAGGCACTACCTTGTAAATGCTGAATTGAGGAGATTACTGAATTCCCTCAATTAACCATTCCTAATACTGCACAGAGTGGGCTTAGCTTTCATGGCTCCAAAGGGAATCCTGCTGACCTTTTTTCAACTTTTTGTCCCCCAGACTACTGAGATCCTGCTTTGCAAGAAAACTTTGCAGCCAGTCAATCCCCTGTGTATCTGTTGTAGGACACTGGTCCCTTCCAAGTGCAGGGCTCAGCACCTTTGTTGAACTTCAAAAGGTCCCCATTAATCTGTTCTTTCAAGCTCTTGTGCCTCTGAATACCAGTCCTCACCTCCCACTTATCAATCACTCCCATTCCCAGTTTTATGTCACCAGTGAATGTCCCGAGGGTGTACTCCATCCCATTTTCTAGGTGATTGATGAAGACAGTAAATGTTAGCAATTCAAAACCCTGAGGAATGCCATGCCTAACCAGCCACTATTTGAACCCCTACTCTTTGAATGCATGAGTCCAGATAGTTTTCCACCCACCTGGAATTCTAGCAATCCAGTCATGTTTCTCCCCTTCAGATACAAAGAGACTGTGTCATGTATTTTCTTCTCTCCACACCCACACTGTTAATCACATCATTGTAAAAGGCAATGTTGGTCAGGCATAATCTGAACAGGTAACTGTGCTTGTTTTTCCCGATCACCTTTTCCTGATGGGCCTAGAAATTATTTCCAGGGAGACACTCAGTGATGTCCCTGGAGACTTCCATTAGGCTTGAAATTCCCCAAATCCATCTTTATCTTTCTAAAGGCTAGCTGTGATGTGTGCCTTCTTCTAGTCATAATGTAGCTCACCCAGGCATAGTAACTGTTTGAATGTCATAGAGAAAGGTTCCACAGTAACACTGACCAGTACCCTTAGCTGCACTGGATGCACCTCACTCAGTCCTATGACCTCTGTAAGTCTAGATTGTTTAAGTCTTTAACTCAATCTTTCTTTACCACAGCCCAAACCGGGCCTCTGTGTACACAGGCTTAGGAGACCTGACAGCAGACCTTACCACTAAAGAAAGAGCAAAAAATGCTACTCAGCCTTTTCTATTTCCTGTGTCAATAGGTCTACCACCTCATCCTTTCAGCAGGTCTCCATGTTCCTTAGACTGCTCTTGCTCCTTAGGAATCTGTAACAGCTCTTGCTGCCCTTCTCATCTACCACAAATTTCAGTTCCAGCTGTGTCATGACAACACTTAACAGTCTCTCTTTCTCAGAGGGATCCTTTTCCTCTGGCCAGACGGATCGCCAAGGGTGGATACAGGGGGCTGCCAGTAGCCTCCTAGGAGGAACTGGCTAAGCCTTCAAAGCAGGAGGAGAGCTGCGCAAGCTCCTCTCTGCCCTCCAGGAATGTCCCAGCCTAGGGTCTCGTTGTCAGCTTGCGACAAGGAGACGAGGCAGAGAACGAGGGAGAGCCACTGGATGCTGTTTCCCCAAGGTAGTTTATTCCAAGGGAAAGGGGAGCAATACAGTCGCCGACTTCGGACTCTGGAGCTGCACGTAGCTGGTGTTGCCACAGCAACCCGCAGAGCCCAAGAGCCCCGAACAAAGGGTTACACGAACTCGTAAAGGGGGGTGGAAACGGGGAGTTGCAAACAAAAATCCAATCACAGAGCTCTTGGGGAGGGGTAGACAAAGCATTCATCAAACTGACAACCAATGAGAGTACAAGCAAAGGAGTGGCTAGCTCAAACTGACCAATGAACAACCGAGGAATGCAGAACTTTCCAGAAAGCAGGGAGTGGGTGTTGGGGATTGACATCTCAAAAGGAGTAGGGCAGATGTCCTTGTTTGGGCAAGGGGAAAGGTTCGACTGGGATGGACAGAGAAAGACCTGGAAACTGGGAAGGGCCAGGGTTGAATGACAGGGGTGAACCATTAAGGAACTGGGCAGGGGGGGGACCAGGGCAAACCACTTTTATGGATAATTTTGGATCAAATTGATTAAGATCGAATTGCGCACTGCAACACAGCTGAGTTTGGCTTTTCTACATGACATGAGAAATCTTTCTTTCATGCAGCCCCTCCCCCCTTCCACTGGTGTACAAGTACTTTTTGCACCCGAGTTCAGTCAGAGCTGCCCATTCAACAGTGTGGATCCCCTGACACAGTCCCTCAGTCTGAGAACTTCAAAATGCTGTTACTATGCCTGAAGGCGGCTATTCTTGACAATCAAAAAGCTGTCTTAGTCCTCTCCACAGCCACCTCTCATGGGCGCTCTCATCTGGAAGCTGACTCAAGAAGTTCAAGTCTGTTCTTCTAAAGACAAGGATCATTATTCTGCTATATTTTGTCTTTTCCAGAAATAATACATGGATAAATTCAGGAGACCACTTTCTTAATATACTGATGAAAAAGTAGTACCACCAATCATAACCTATCTAGGCTAAAACCTCTTACAAAGTGTAAAGAACAGAACCGGGCCGAAGCCTTTATTAAGGAGCAGCTCTTTATTTAGATGTTGAGGGAGGGGCTCGCCAAGGCTGCTTCCACGCCACACCGTCTTCTGCCGCCCGCAGAGGAGGCGCTGATCAGCGTCGTCCACGAGGTGCAGGGTGAACGAAGCTGGCGCGGTCGGCCTCACAGGACTCGCAGGACCGGCCAATGAAGCTTGCTTGTGCAGAGGTGTTATGCTGGTGTTCCTGCTTACAAGTTATGGCGAGATTTTTAGTAACTTTTGACCGAGTGTGCTTACTGTTGCTGGTTCGGTAGTAGTCTTCATCTGGCTGGCTTGTGTCTAGGGTTGTAGGAATTTGATTTTGTGCGAGTGTGGTCACGCTTCAAAGCTTCCTCATTTACATATTCTGTTGTCCTCAGCCAATCGTGGTCATAGTTGCTCCGTCCGCCATTTTGAGGCCTGTCTCAGGATCACAGCCTTCTGTCAATGATAAAACAGACCTGGCCTCAGAGCCCACAGCATCCTACTAAAAGGTAAGTTAGACTCTAGGGACTACCTTCTTAACAGTAACTATTAACAGAGCTTTACTTATAACCTTCTTAACTGTAACAATTAATAGCAGTTATCGGGGAGTAACATTCAACTGGAACAGGGTCTGTTCACAACAGTATTCCTCCCTCTAAAACTTTGATCACGTTTTACAGTATGTACAGCCTGCATCAATCTAACGTCTAGAATAAATATTTCTTAACTTCTGAAACGTTATGTATGTGTCTCAGGCAGTCTCGTGTTCAGGCATCACTCCTTCTTGAACAGTTAGTATTTTTCTTGCTTTCTCAGGGGGATTTAATCCCCCTGGTACCAATAGGGCTGCTTGCACCGCTGAAGTTACAATTCTGATGACACAAGGGAGGATACAAGGAAGAAATAATAAACTGGCTAGGGCACAAAAAGTGATAAAAACTGCCTTTTTCCACCATGCTCCTTTCAGGGACCAGAAACTGTTCCCACCATGAGGTATCAATTAAAGGTGTCCATTCTTGGGTTCCCACGCAGGCTACTTTTCTGATTTCTCTCGAAATATTCTTAATGACCTCATTTTTATCATCTATTTCTAAGCAACATTCAGACGTGTTTAATTTTCCACAAATGCCGCCCTCGTCAGCCAATAAGTAATCTACAGGTAACTGTGTTTGAAAGATAATGGATCTTGTTTGGGTCAGCTGGTCACTAATATGATCTAATGCCAATGCTGTTCTATTAGTTATAATTTCGATGACTGATTGTAGCCTAATAATCCGATTTAGCCTATAGATTGGTGTACGGTACCCCCATGATCCGTCCTGGGCCCATGTAGCTGGTCCATACGTTTTTATTATCTCTTCGGGTGTCCATACTCAGTCTTTCCACTTCTGTATTCCTCCTATCTGGATGGTATCCCTCTTTCTTCTGGTCTCATTCTTTCTCAAACTATCATATAAGGGGACACCTAGCATGGATTCAGCTTCCTTCGGGAGCATAAAAAACGCTGGTTTTACAGCACCAATGGTGCAGCTCCCAGCCCACTCATCGGGGAGTACCGTATATGCTGTTTCACCACAGATCCAAAATAAATGCTGTGGGGCTGCCCAGAAATTCTTGACAATTACTGTAGGGAATTCCCAATATTTGGACACCTCTGGTATTCCATAAAAGGGGTTGACTTTCTTTCTCTTACACTGATGTAATTCAAATACTTCATGGTAGATGCAGTTATGCCCGTTCTTATCAGTAGCCCAGAATCTCCTGGGGACTGATGGAAGCCACTTAACCCTGATATTTTCCACGACAAGATACTTCTTACGTGACAAGCTTCCCACAGGAGTTTTAAATCTTTCTCCCCTCCTCCATATACGTTCATGCCCGATCACTTTTTGTCTTAAGTTCCACTGTTCTATTTCCCTTTCTTTTTCATAAGGAGTGGTTGAGGTTTACTTTGTTTCCATTTTATCATTTCGAAAGGACTCATACCTAACCCCTCCCATGGCCAAATATCTATCATCTGGATGCTACCACATATCCAACAGTTGGTCACGTTCATTTCCTTGCTAATCCTTTCTACCAGATCCACAAACAAATTTTTGTTTTTAGGAATTTCCAATGGGTCTGTGTCTTGTCTTGCTTTTTCTACTTCCCTTTCTTTCACAATATCAATGGAACCTTTTAGGGTAACACTTCTCTCAAAGCACAGCCACTGTTGTCCTACTGGGCATTCTCCTGAAATCATTCGTTGGTGTGAGGCTGTGCTCTTTACTACCCAGTAAGTCCTCCTGTCTTCCTGACAAGGGAATGCTGATGACATATTTGCACATGTTGGGCTGATGTGGGTGTGCACACATAATAGGGAGTGTGGTCGTGCCCTGTCCCACAGAGCCCTTGCTCTTCGTGGTGGAACACCCAGGCCAGCTGTTGGGCACTGCCACCACAAGGGCGTGCAACCCCGACTGTTTGCTGCAAGAGCAAAGTCAGCTAGGACTGCAGCTCAGGGCCCCAGACTAGATATTCAGAGCCCAGCGCAGAGGCAGCAGCAACTGTATCCACAAAGCAGAGACAGAGGTGACTCCACAGTGCATCTTTAGTCGAAGCTTTATTAGGGAGTCCCAAGGGGAGCTCCTTATCTCAGGGGAGATACAGCTGAAGAGCCCGGAACAAAGGCTGACAACAGGTTATAACAGGGAGTGGAACTAGGGGAAGGGTTTGGGCGTTGTCCAATGGGAGAATGGGGGAGTGGTAAAGAGAGAATGAGGGAAAGGGAAAGGGAAAGGGAAAGGGAAAGGGAAAGGGAAAGGGAAAGGGACCATTCAGGGGACCCTGGAGGAGGACTAGCCTTCACCAGCCAGTCACTCGACGTCCTCCCTAGAAGTTTCTACATGAAGGAGCATGGGTCCGAGGTGACTGGGATAGCCTCCAGGGGAGGGGGAACAGGAGTGACAGGGAAAGTGCGAGAACAAGGGGAGGGGTGTCAAGTATTGGCATAGAACAGGGCAGGGATAATAGGGGACAAACCATTAAACACAGGGGAGTACAGAACAAACCATAGTGTAAACACAAAACACAACTGTAGTGGTTTTACTTGGTTTGGAAAGGTGGTTCTTTCTCACAGGAAGTTTTAATACGTTTCGTGATCACAACACACTAGAGGGAGTTTAAAAGAGTTTTGGCAGGAAGTCTGGCCCTTTTCGCCTTCCGGGAGAGGGAGGTAACACTGGGCTCCCTGTGGCTCGGGGACATAAGAGAATAGGACACTAGACATGTAGTTGAATTAGAGTTGTTGTTATGTGAGGGAGGGAAAAGTGCTTTGCAACATTTTCATAGTTTTTTTTTGTTTCTCCTTTCTTTTAGTATAAGTTTGAATAAATCTATCTTTTTTAATTCATAGATTGTTTTACCTTTGTTTCTGTTTTAGTCAAGACCTCAGATGTGAAAATTAGCAAAAATCGTTTAGCAGTCAAGTCAAACGACGACAACAACACAACAAGGGAGCTAGTCCCCTGGCCATTGTACAGTGTTTGATAACATTGGGCACAAGGTTTTATGACTGCCGTGACATGGTTTATGCTGCCAGCCATACCAGGAGTCCGGTATGGGCCATCGCTCGACGATCGCCCCACCCGGGCTTGCCTCCTGGCACTGTTGGAACTCTGCTCTACCTGTTCTTTCTAGGAGGACTTACTTAAACCCTAGCAATCTAGACTCTATCTATTTATCCTCCCTCTAGGGCTAAAATGGGAACAAGTATACCTCTCGCCCGAGAACACAACTATCTCTAATGCACAACTTTAAACACACTTTAACTATCACTATCCTTTTTCTTTGTCATAGGTTACAATGTAAGATGTGCCCAAAGTATGTATTCTTTCACCATCTCCATGAGCTGTTGAAACCGGGTGGGCAGTGTTTGCCTTGCTCCCTCTATCTTCTGATTAATGGGCTCATCAACTGTCTCCGGTTATCTTATCTCTGGTTAATGGGCCATCAAGGAAACAATGCACGACTCATGAAATTATATCAATCCATTGTGAGATGCTCCACCCAGGGGGAGGAGCCAGGCATACCCACCTGGATATAATCTGGGATTTGGGACAGCACAGGCAGACTTAGCCACTGGATGCGCAGAGTACAAGAGCTACCTACCAGACCTTTTCTACAGGATCACTGCTTCAACAAGACTACTTCATCTGGACTGCTACTACCACCCTAACTAACAGGGTGTTGGGTTTGTATTCTGACTCTGTCAGTGGTCCTTTGTACTATTGCATTTATCTTTTTATCTTGTTTTTTTACTTGTTTTGTTGTTTGTTTCTTTTCACTCTATTAAATTGTACTTCTGACTTAGAGTCTCTCACTAGTTTTGCTTTCAAACCAGCACATTCTTAAAAATCAATTTTAAACTTTCTGGGTTCTTCTCTACAGTCCACTTAAGAGGCTGTGCAGAGCGTCTGGTGGATCTTGGTCTCTCCTCAGGAGGTGCTACTGGTCCCTTTACTCTGGTGTGATGGGTGCAGCCCTTCTCCTTTGTTCTTATTGCAGTGTACGAGGTCAACAGTACCTGAAAATTGCGGCTGTGTCCCGTCCTCATTTCCCCTCTTGCTAGTGAGCAG